>VXAL01009179.1:382640-397030 GCA_013399475.1 Chauna torquata
CAGGGGGTTCCCCGCCCCACTGACCGGAGCCGTAACGGTCGCCCGCGTGAGGCGGCGGCGGTTGGCCCGGCCGGGGGCTGCGCGCCGCTGGGCTGGCCCCGCCGCCGCTGCCAGCACCGGTGTGGCCCCGTGAGGGAGTGCCGACGGTAAATGTCACTGGGGAAGGAGGGCCCTCGCTGGGAAGTCATCCTTCACGGGCAGGTGAAATAAAAGGACTCACAGGAAGATCCCCGACCTCGGAGACAGCAATAAGTTACTTTACGTGCAGGAGGAGGGAGAAATACAGACAGCTGCTTTCCGCTGTCAGGCGCTCCACCTAAAATGCTTGCAAGCCCGACGCTGTAAAGATGCCCACGTAGGTGACAACCCTCACATGGAGTCTGTCAGGGCAGGAAGTACCTCTTCCAGGAAAAAAAGATAAATCACCACATTGGTTCAAGCGTAGAGCTTGGCTTTTGGGTGTGTTTTTCATGATCCTATCTTAAAAAACAAAGCCATACAATGTCCTCCTGCAAGCGGGGCAAATGAGTGGGGAAATCCTTGGCCTTTGGAGTTAGAGTGCAGCGAGGCAGGTTGCGGCAGCAAGGCCAGTCGCCTCACGCAGCGGCGAAGACCCTCAATGCCTTTAACTTGTCGGCAAGTCTTTTCCTGCTATGGAAGAGATGAGAGAAGAAGAAATACGCTACATGTGCTACTCAGAGACTTCAGATGCTGGTAGAAGTTGCAGAATATATGGAATAAATAATAAGAGTTTTCTGTTAAGAGAATACTAATGCTCATGAATCACACACCTTTATTAAACTCCAAGCAGGATAGAAAGGAATACCTACATGAACAGTAAGCGATAAACCTGTTGAAGTTACGTGTTACTCAGTTAAGTATACCCAATACTATTAGAGTCAGGGAATAAAGAGAACAGTAAAAAGTAGGACAGGCATGCTCTGGTAGAAAAAAGTCCACTTAAGTGAGCATTTTGGAGGGAATTCACCTTGAAATCGGGCCTGAAAGTGTCAGAGAAACAAAGTATGTCTTCTTTTCAGCAATTTATTTTCCCTCATAAGAATATACTTTAAGAATATACTTCCTCTGAGTACTGCTAAGCAATGCTAAGACTGCGGGAAAATAACTACAAACACTCTGACAGTAAAAGAATTTGAAGTAATGTGATTTTTTTAAAAATCATTTAGAGTACCAAACAATATAGGAAGAATGTTTTTAAGGTGGAGGTCAGGTAGTAAGACCTACAGAAAGTCAAAATGACAACGATAAGCAATTTGCAATGTTATGCATTTTTAAGTCACATAAAACTGATGGACATTTCTGTAAACAAGTTTTCTTCAGTTTCTTTTATTCTTGAGACAAGGAAGTATCATGAATGTTTGGGGAGGGGGGAAGCATTACCTTAATTTTTTGGAATCACTCCTCTTCTTTTCCTGGATTAAATCTGTGCTGGATTGCTCTTGGCAATGATATCTCCTTTGAAAAATCTCTTTCTTTGAACTGTTTGACCTACTGGTTTGTCTCAAAACACATTCTTGTTTCACACTGGGCATTTCAGAATTACTACTCTTCCGAAAGACAGTCCACTTGAAATATACCCAACTGTTTCCCATGTTTCTGTAATGAAAATAATTCATATTCAGTAGTATTTAAGAGTTATTACAGTTGCCTGTTTTATAACCCTTTGATCTTTTTTTATTTTCTTCGCTACCCATGTTTGTCATTCCCTCAGCAACTTATTGTGAGGGACACATTGGCTCACCATTTCACAACCGTTCAGAGAACTATCGAGCAGAATAATTACATAGAGCTTTATAACCTAGGAGAAGTTGCAACCTAGACCTAATTCTTTACAATGAGCAAACCAGTATATTACCAAATGGTATAGAAAAAGACATACAGCCAACAGTATCCTGGGCTGCATCAACAGAGGCATGGCCAGCAGGTGGAGGGAGGTGATTGTCCCCCTCTGCTCTGCCCCTGTGAGGCCCCACTTGGAGTGCTGCATCCAGGTCAGGGGCCCCCAGCACAAGAAAGACGTGGACCTGTTGGAGCGGGTCCAGAGGAGGGCCATGAAGATGATCAGAGGGCTGGAGCACCTCTCCGATGAAGAAAGACTGAGAGAGCTGGGGATGTTCAGCCTGGAGAAGAGAAGGCTCTGGGGAGACCTCATTGTGGCCTTTCAGTACTTGAAGGGGGCTTATAAAAAACATGGAGAGGGACTCTTTACACAAGCAGATAGTGATAGGATGAGGGCAACAGTTTTAAACTAAAAGAGGGGAGATTTAGACTGGATGTTAGGAGGAAGTTCTTCACTCAGAGGGTGGTGAGGCACTGGAACAGGTTGCCCAGAGAAGCTGTGGATGCCCCATCCCTGGAGGTGTTCAAGGCCAGGTTGGATGGGGCCCTGGGTGACGTGGTCTAGTGGGCGGCATCTCTGCCCATGGCAGGGGGGTTGGAACCAGATCATCTTTAAGGTCCCTTCCAACTCAAGCCATTCTGTGATTCTATGGTTTAGTGATAGGCTTGGCAGTGCTAGGCTAACGGTTGCACTAGAAAATCTTAGAGGTCTTTTCCAACCTAAATCATTCTATGATTATCTGTACCCAAGTCGTGAAATTAAATTTGCAAGTTCTATGCCTTTTTGGAACTGTTTCCTTGTAACAGAAAATTCTTAAGCAGCAAATTATATTTCCTTTCTCAAAAATTATTAAATGGCAACCTTGCTATGCTGTCATGTTTCAGGCTGCATTAGAGTAATGCTTGCCATGTGAACTTGAAAAAATGGGTGCAATATTTTCCGTGTAGTATTTATCTGCTTACAGATGGGGCTTATGTCAATCACATGACTAGGTTTTTTTTTCTCTTCATCAGAAAAAGACCAAAATTAAATCCCCAAAGTAGTCATGTTCCTGGTAAAACTTTGTGTTTGCATTAATTGAAAAAAATAACCCAAATGTCATCACAGGCTGAATAAATAAATTCAACAGAAAAGTCCACTCTTTCCACTCAATGCTCCCCCCCCCACCCAAAAACAAAAAAAGTGGAAGAAGTTCATAATCTTCAAACTAGGTATGTTCCGTAGTTAAATTGATAAAGGTAGTTGAATAGAATATTCGTCAGTTCAGTCTTTATGTAACATACTAAAAATAAGGTTTCTGCCTCTTGTAAACAATATATTGCAAGCATATGTAAAATTTGTTATCTTAGCAAAGGGTATTTTTAGGTTTAGCATTGGTATATAGTATCTGGAAGTGGACGTTCCATGACACATTTCACAGAAGTGTGGTGAAACAGTTGTGTTTGTCGTTGCCTTCCAAGACACAGCAATTCGAAGAACAGCTTTACCTTGCTTACGAAAAGCAGTTTCTCAGGAACTGAATGCTGTAGCTGTCGAAGAGCATGCAACAATACTGAATAATTTAAAGTTGAAGGAAATAAAAGCAGATATAATGAATCTGCAGTAGGAATTTATACAGGATATGTCTAGAATACAGTAGATTAAACACAGCAAAACACCGTTTTTTTTTTTTACAAGTACCACCAAGTTCAAAAACAAAAGGGCTTGAGCATAAAGTCCTGAAGTTTTCTTCCCAAAGACAGTGCAAGTGGTGAACTGTTTTTTTCCTGGGATAATTTCTAAACCTACTTTAAAGCAAAGACTCCTTTGTGATGTGTATGTTCAGTTCAATATTCTAATAGATAAGTGTAATTTAAAAAAGCAGTATCATTTGCTCAAAGTATGCAACATTTCTGAGCAACAGATTTACATAAATTTAAGTGTATTAGATAAAATGATAGTGCACACAGCTGCTTCCAGTGTTTTCCATCTTGCATTGGCATTTGAAAATAATATGTTAGTTATAATTAATTTAGAGCTTGGGTCATACACAATGACTTCTATACATTGATAAAGTTGTGTTTTCCATCAGAGGACAGTAGTCCTTTGTGAAGTCTTCAGGACAGAGATAGTGTCTAGCTTTTTGTTGTTGCATAATGATAAATATATGTGCACAAATTACAAAAATACTGAAATTACAGATGCTAAGAATATCCACAGTATTCTGTGAAATTTCTGATGCTAGTTTGAAGAACTGATGCTGACATTTTCACAAAAAAAAAAAGTTGTATATTAAGATCAAGCCAGATAGATGTGTCTACAGAGAAAAAAATGGAGTAGCTATTTACTTTTGTTGAAGCTATCAAAAATAATTGTGTTACTGTTTAGTTTAAGGTTTTGTTTTGTTGGTTGGTTTTGTTGGTTTTGTTTGTTTTGTTTTGTTTTTAAATGGGGCTTAAGCAGAATTTAGACACTTAAGCCCAAGATCTTTGTATTACTCCCAAAACACCTAAAATTCCTTGTATTTCAAACTTCTGTCTGCAAAGTAGGTAGACATCTAAGCATCACCAAAATCTACAGTAAAAACCCAAAGCCTTGTCTGTTTTCCTGTCCTTGATGTATGAATAGCTCAGACTATTGCACTCACAAGTCCAGCTCTTTTGTTGCCATAATTTCAAATGGGAAGGCTGTGTGGCTCCTGTGTGGGTCCTTTTATGGGAGAGGTGAGATTCAGCCTCCTGGCTGAAAATAAAATTGAGATCTCAATTCTAAACCCCAAGGTACCAAGGTAAGACTGTAAGTCTCCCATATCCTTTTTGAAGTGCAGGGCACAACTATTCAGCTTTGCCATTACTAAGAAGAGCATGTATCCCAATATACATTAAAAAAAAATCACAAACAGCAAGAAAATGAATTAGTAGATACCAAGCTGAAGAAGATATTCCAGCTTAACAAAGTGCTTATAATTCTTTAACTATTTTTTCCCCAGGCTCAGATCGTAAAAGGATTACAAAGCACGCAGCGAAGTGGCAGCTGAAGATGGTATTGGGATTCTGACTTCCTCAACTAAGACAATTAAGAATCTTTGCAAAGTAAAACCGTTTTACATGGAAGATTCTGAAAGACTTACATGCATACAGAGTGATTAAAATGCATCAGCATTCGTTGCATACAGCTTTGTAGAGGAGACTGGAGCTCGGTTCCTGACTGGCATAAACGTTATTCTCCTCTAAAATATTTTGCTCTATTTTTATTATAACCATTTAGGGGGAGGAGGTGGAGTATTCGAGGTTATTTGTAATGTTCAGTCTGTTTAATATAAGGTTACAAGTAAGAACTTTTTCTTACATACAGTTTCATTTGGATTAATTTTGTACTCAATTTCAACTGAAGCAACTTTAGCATCTTTAAAAAGTTGAGGAAAATATAAAAAGACATTCAAGTGTAATACAAGCGATCATATTTTGTAGCTCTGAGGTATTTTTGTACTTGCTACTTTCTAGTTAAGGACACTAGCAACTGAGATACAAAGACAACTTATCAAACACCATGAAAACAAAGTTTTGATTGTTTTTACCTTATTTAATGCATCTTGGTGCTTGCCAGCAGCTCTTATCTTCTTTGCTATACCAATTACAACACACTACTCGAAAATTGCTCCAGAGTTTTCAGGAGTACAATTAAAAAACCTTTGGGTGATCATTTCTTCTTTCGACTACAGGGGAATACCGTTCAGAAGAAAATAGACGGGGAAAACCCACCAGTAAAAGTAAAATGGGCAATTCAGTATCCGTTATATGCTTCTGTATTTTCACATTACTTGTGTGGGTCTTTTTCCCCGGTATCCCTGTGTCTGTTAGAAATTTTGGGCACCTATTCTTAGATACATCTCCTACCTTGTACATATAGACAGGTATATATATATAGGTGCTGCTTTCCGCTTTGACAGTTTTCAGTTTTAAATTTTACTAAGTGAGCTCTAAACTGGCATGCCGCTCTCTGTCAAGCAAAAAGGCAGTTCCAGTGTGCGATGTTCTTTTTTTAAATGACTGAGAAAAATACATAGTTTGTGGCTTTGGTGCAGAGGGTGGTTTTTTTAGAGTCCCCTGAACAGAAAATGGAGCATGTGTGAATCATACCGATATAACTTATACATCCTTTGTATAAATTATGGCTGTTCACAAATGAAAAAACTCACTGTTTTTAATGCCACACCAGAATAAACAATTACAATAATCAGTCTTCACACACACCCACACATGCACACAAAGCAAAGGCACCTTTAAAACCCTGCTTCACAGATTTTCTGAACAAGGTTACTTAGCACATCTGAAAATGCATGAAAATTAAAATGAATAAATACATTTTCCATGTGTTTAGTAAAAATACTTAGAAATTACAGTATGCTGTAACTATTTCATTATAAAGCAAAAAGCAGCTTATGTCCCCTAGTTATATATTATGTAGAATTATGTGTATATATATATATATTTTTTTTTTTTAGCATGCTCTCAGTAAATCAACATTCTTATCAATCGGTATGTCAGAGTAAGCCAGCGATGCTTCCTCCTGACCATTGCCGAGACCAAGAACACTTGCAGTGGCTCAATGAACTAACTAAACCCCCACACGCAATTTCAATGTTTCATGCCTTTTTTCCCTTCCAGTTTCCACATTTTTAAAAAAGGAGAGGAAATAGAGGTATGAAGAAACAAAATAGTGATACTAAATGCAAAACTCTAGCAGATTTGTGAGACAGCAGTTTAAGAAACATAAACATGTGGGTTGCCCCATCTTCTCCACCCATAGTATCAAGTATGCTTTTCCTTTATTGGTTGCTTGAATTTTCTTTGTGCTTGCAAAGGAAGTTTAGAATTAGAGTTTGTGCTCAAGATTTTACATTAGATCTACACAAGATGTGTGCATGTTTCTTATACTATATAGAGAAAAACAAGTGGGTTTTGTTTTCATAAGATAGCAGGAAAAAAGTAGCATTTTGCTTGTGTAAATCAGTGTGGTCACTGCTGCTGCAAAGACTGACTTTCTGTTAGTGTTGAGTTTAATAAATTGATTACTGTCGGTAGACTTCTGAAATTACCTGAACCCGGTTGTGAAGTACCCCATGAGCTGGATTATGTGATAAAGGAAGTGCCCAGGCTGCTCAGCAGCTTCTGGCCTGCAACTCCAGGCTGTTGCTTCAGGCAAAAATTTCTGCTAGCGGGGTTAGTTAGACACAGGTTTCAGCTGAGAATCATGCAGTTGGCAGGGCCACCAACTTCTCTTCTGAAGTGGTGTGACCTCTTCTTTCGTGAAGCAGATCATGAGTCTGCCTGACCACCTGGGTGTAATGAGGTGGGTGAAAGTCCAACAGTGAGAAGCAAAACCACCATCTGGAGTTGCCATGACATGTGATCGAGATGAAGTCAAGTGGTAAGTTGTAACGTTCTGCCTTGGGAGTCTGACATGTCTGTACCTGTCATATTAGGTTATGTGATAAAAGCTCATCTGCACACCCACAAAAGAGCACAGAGAGACCACCCTCATCAGCTGTGCGGAAACCTGCCAGCCTGACTTCAAATGTAACAAGAGGACATCTTTTGCAGTCAAAATAGTGTGCCATTACGGTCAAGAGAAGTAGCCTCAAATTGGGTTACTGAAATAATAAAACATCCCAAAGAACTCTCAGACTATGCAAGCTCCACCATAAAATTGTATTTTAGTACCAAAAATCAAGAAACTGTGTGGCTTTCATTACAGCACTCAGATTCATGGGTCCCCTTTACTGTTTTCTAAAAGAAAAAAGAAAAAAGTGACATTTTACTGAAATGAATTTTTTTTCAGTTCATAAATCGAATGAACTAGATCCATACATTTGGAACAAATCCATCTCAGCTGATGTCCTCAAGTCTACCTAATGAACAAACTTTTGGAGTTGTTTAGATGTGGCTGCCCTTGCAAATACCTGCTTGAAACAATAGATTTATTTATGCCTGTTCTGCAACTACTCTCCAGCTGGCCCGCTCCTCAGACTCCCACTTGATGATGCTAGCTCCTGTCTTCTGCGTTCGGTTCTCGCTCCCTGGCAAGACGCAACTCTCCATTTCTGGCTTGACCTTGCACCGTCCTTCCTCAACAAGGAATACCAGGACTCCTGAAGCCCTTGTCCATTACCCCTGCGCTACCTGCTCTGTTAGAACTGCCTCCGTGGATGGTATAAGGCTATTTCTTCTCAGAATGCAGCTGGCAGCTTACACCTGGCTTCCACCAAGAAGCAGGCCATAGGTCTCAGCCACAGAATAAACTCATTACCCTGGTACTATTCTTAAACTTTCTCAATACATACAGAAAATTTTCAGTTAAAAAATTAATCTCATTATAATAGGGCTGAACTGATCCATAAGATATGGTGAACTAAAACAGAGGTCCCTAAAATAAAGATCCTTTTGGGTTTTGTGACAATAGGGTTAAGCCTCTGGGCAGCAGCCCACTTCCTTACAGAAAAAGGACAGATGAGGAGTAGCATAGAACGAGGTGTACCAGAAGCATGGGAAAGCCCATTTTATAGTAAGCAATAGTGACATTGAAAACCAAACCAAACAAATAAAATGGAACAACCACTGTGACAGTAGAAGAAAAAAAATCAGAACAGGAACCATTATTGCTGGATTCTTTCCAAACCCTCTCCACAGGCAGTGTAGAAAAGAAAAAGAAAGCAAAATAAGACAAGTTTAATGTTTAGCATTACTGAAACAGACAAGAGATCTGACAGGGAAATTGTTGAAGAAAAAAGTTGCATATTTTGCCTCACATGCCTTTTATGTACTTCTTTATAGCTAATAGTTTCTCCAGAATTCTGACAGATGAACTTTATTTATTCTTTGTTTTACAGTTTTTTGAGGTTATTGATCCCTTTACTGGAGATACCATGTGGAGAGCTATAAGCGTTTAGGTTATAAACAGCTTGGCATCATTGTAAAATAGCATTTACCTATATTTAATTTCTCCCTTTATTAGGATATGTAATTGTAGCTGCTGCTTCAAATACAAGAAAACTCAAAAATATTTCCAGTTAATGTCTTACTTGATGCTAGAATAGTTGGCTTTTAAAAAGTTGTTTAACAAACTCTAGCAGCTAGATGATGACTTGGGTTTATTTGCATCTCTCTCCTACCTGGATTAATAACATCTACTTTCCCATTTCCTTGTCAAGGCAGCTAAATGCACTTTCACATCACATTCAAACAAACAAACAAACAAAGTACACAATTCTCACATTACTGAGTATAAAAAAGAGGCTTTTTTTACCTTGTTTCTCCTATGCTTTTCCTTCTGAGTAGGCTTTCAACTGCTTCCATTTTTTTGACCCAGCATCAATCTAATACGAAGCTGAGTTGTGTATTTTGTTCACTCATTGCTTCGTCCTGCTGCTAAATCCTAAGTATTGTCTTCCCTGTCGTTGCTGTCCTTTCCCTGTCACCTTGTGCTGTGGCACTCCTCCTGGTAAGGGTCAGGGTACCTGCCCTCGGTAGCATGGTTTACTCCACTAATTCTGGAGAGTAGCGGAGCAGGGAAAGCAGTGAAGTCAGCCTGTGTCAGCGACCCACATCAGTCAGGCGTATGTATTTGAGTGAGGAGGAGTAAGCAAAGCAAAGCTGTTGCTGAATAATGTAGCTTTTGGCAAGGCTTCCGACAGCACAAGACCCCCTAAAAGCTAAACTTTCTGAGTGCAGCTGAATGCCACTTTGTCTTCTACCTTTCAAAGAGCTTACAGAGGACCAACACGCTATTTTAAAGCTCCAGAGCTCTGAACATTTAAAGTCCCATAAAGAAAGCAGGGAGGACTACCTTTGGGGAAACTTGAGATCATTTGGAGATTAGTTGCCCTGGACTAAATTCATATCTGCGAAATCATCTGATGGGAGTTACATCTCAGCCTCAATCCAGCAGAAATCAACAACAACGTTACAAGTGATTTTAGTGATATTGGCCTGCTGCCAAGGACCACAGCAAAGCCCACGATCTACATTTGTTAGTTAGGGAGTGTTTGCAGGGGTAATGCTGAATGAAATTCTAAAGCATCGTTGTTATCACCTTCCATCATCTGTTATCTCCTTCTCCATGATTGGGGTGATTTAAGGGATAAACTGTTATCCATTAAACTGAATGAGCCACGGATTCCCTTAGTCCTCATTCCTTACAGTCTCATGGTGTCCAGGCAGGCTCTGAAGTAAAAGGCAAGGCAGTCGGGTGGTGAAGAGCACAGAGACATCGTCTCAGAGAACTTGCCGTTACGGATAAATTCCACTTCTTCAAATGCTCACATTTGCAGAGAGTGGGTGGTTCCCAGCCACACCAGGTTCCCAGCCATACGGGAGCACACCAGCATCTACGGGGAGCGTGGCTTGGAGGATGGCCCTGCTGACAGCAATGGCAGGGAGCTCTGTACCTGGACACAGGTGCAAAAAATTCAAGACCACTAAAGCCACGAAACTGAACAAAATGCAAATTAGCGGACTCTTACTGATTGAAAAAAAGGGAAGTCACAGACATACAATTTTTTGAACATTTACTTACTTGTTTTCCTTATTTTTGTGTGTTTGTCGAATTTAAGTCCCACCTCTGTTTCATTTGTGTGTTTTCATGGAGGAACAGCATGCCTTCCTACCATAGCTAAACTTCCATAAAAACGCAAAGGGAAAAAGAACTAAGCTAAGGGCTCACTGGTATCTTCTGCTACAGAAAATGAACATACCTCATGCAATATGACCAGAAAGTCAGGTGATACCTATCTAAGGAGAAAATACACTGATGCATGTGGCATTCTGCTTCTTTTGCACAGCGATTTGGTGAAGATACTCAAATGGATTTCTACTGCCCACTCAGATCAGTAAAAGGGTATTTCAGCTCGCTCTGTGTTGAAAAATCAAGCCTACCGAAGTGGTACATTAAATCTGAAAAAAAAATCAGTAAAGTTGGTAACAAAAGAAGAAGTGGCATGGATGGAAGATGACTTCTAAACAGACTGAATATTGTGATAAAAATTTGCTCAGGACCAATAAGGGAAGAAAGGCAGAAGTAACCACATTTCTAGGTGCTTGAGAATTTTATAAGAGACTGAGGTTTTCCATCTGTAGTTTTACCTTAAAATAAATGATTGAGAAGACTGGAAATAAAATTTTAAAATTATACATAGGTAGAGAAAATGTGAATATTACAAATATAAACAAAGAGTCATAAAATGTAATGTTGCTCTAAAATGCAGCCTAGCGTTCTGAAGAACAGCTTTCTGCTACTGCAGTTTACAATTATGTACTAATATGAGTACTCAGGAAGTAACCGATATATATGGAAACAGAGAAAATAACAGATAAAACTCTTACTACCAACAACTACCTCTGAGGAGAATGGAAATAGATTTAAAAAAAAAAAAAACTGGTACAAATGCACATCAGGACATCAGGTCTACTTTATTGTGTTGTCCTTTTGGCATGTGGCTTAATACATTTATTTACTGTTCACTTTTCAAATGTTGCATAATAAAACTGTACTGCGTAGCAAACAAAGCGTTATGTTCTAAAGTTCACTTTCATCAGCACTTCAAGAGTTGCTGCTTTCCAACAAAAGGTCTCAAAATTACTTTACATCAACATTCTAAAGTGCCAAAAAATGAAGATGAAATATTTACCTACTAATTTAACCCCATAATCTAAACTATCTTACTACAGTGAAAGCATTGGTTGCTTATCTTTGTCTTAAGAATACCAAGCAAGTTGGATAGTTGAGATCCTAATTTCCAGCAAATATCTCACCTTCTATTCAGACCTAGTACAGCTTCAGTTTATGACGAGACTGGATGCCAGCTAAACTCTGTTTTGAACCAAATGTTTAAATCCAGAACATTTACTGTGACCTGGTGCACATCAAGCAGCCTAGGATCAGAAATGAGACAGCCAGTGTTGAGTCTTAGCTCTATGCTGCCTGTGTTAGTGAAAAAAAAAATACAGAAAGAGGATTCCCAGGTCACATGCCAAGACTGAAATGCAGCACCAGGAATTTCTGTCTCGCAGAGATGAAGGAAATCCTTAGGGTTCTCCTTCCTTTGGTTCATGCTGTTGGTATAAGCTGAGCCCAGAGGGTAGCCGCTGTGCTCCCCTTTCCGTTCAGCCTCCCCAAAACTGGGGAAAAAAAGGGGAGGCAGGGGGCTTAACTCTGTAGTTTTAACTGAGTTTAGAAGAGCAGGAGAAGTGGCTCCACTTGAAGGCAGCAGATGTTAATGCTTTGCAAGAAACGGAATTTCTAATTGCTGGCAGCATCTCAGAGGAATCCTTTGCTTTGTTACTAAATTACATGCATCTGGGGCATTAAACTTATCTACAACTATCATTCTTTTTTCAACAGCTTCAAAAATATAGTCATCATGAAACTTCTCTGTTAACATCCATGTATTTTTCTACTATTTCACATTTGGGGGTCATAAAGGTAGTTAACATCGTGCTATTCGTGTATGTAATCAAGCCACAACATTCCTACCAAACTCCAGTTGCTGGCAGCAGCTCAGTTTTTCAAAGGAGGGAAGAGTGAAAGCAAATCAGATGTACAGGCAGTGCTTACTTCCCAGGCTGACAAGCTCTTCACGATGTTTAAGAGCATTCCACGGACTGAGCTGCTGCACTGCCTTGTTTAGGCATAAATACAGATGGGATAGCCTGAACTGAGCGAGGCTTCGCATTCAGAGATGTCTGAACGTGAATTTAAGTCAGTGACAAAGCATAGAGGGGACAACAGGCACAGAAATAACAGCCAAACAGAAACGATTAGCAGCAGAACTTACCAGCTTCATTTCCAGCAGGACGGGAAGCTGCAGATGAGATTGCTTCTTCCCTGTTGTCGCTGCAGAAAGATCGGTTGTTGCAGTGTGGCTCCCTCACAAGTACGTGTGTATTACCATTGAGTTTTGACAAAGCTGACCAGAATAATATTGAATTTATGAGCGCAGATACTGGCAGCTAGTTGGACTTACCAGCACACCAAAGTGCTCGTCACCCATTGGAAAATGAAGCCAGCACCCACACACTAACATTTTGGAAGGACCCTGGGAACTGGCAATGAAGGAAGAGTATAAAGAACCTAGGGAATGATTTTAAAGCCATCAGGATGCTAATGAACAACCTGTAAATTTGCGTAAGTGCTCTCATACAAGGAGTTTGATCACACCTTTTCCTGTGTTTATAGCTCATGATATCAGCCAACAGAGGGCATTGGGACTACCAGTTAAGAGGACAGTAAAGGACGATCAACAGTCAGATGAGAAAAAAGTCCCCCTGCGCCTTTCAGTGAGGAAAGCCATACAGAAAGCTGGTCACGCAGAGTCAAAGAGCAAGTATTTTCATATTTACTGAACAATATTAGGCAAACACGTTACCACTTTACGATGGTATTCATGCTACTTATCTTATGCATTCTTTTGCATGACCCAAGACTAGTTCCACTTCATACTCCCCAGCCTTTATTCTCCTAGTCACTGTACTTCCAAAGAGATATGAAACAGAGGAGATTTTGTTTTCCCCTAACAACCCCTCACAGCCAGTAGCATTCATCCCTCTTCCCAGCAACTTCCCAGAGCACAGCTGCCATGCGTACCGAGTTAGTGGGAGTTTCAGGATTATGGTACAAGGCGATTTTGGTGATACCTTCTCCCATAGAATTCCAGCTATTCTCTTTGAAACAAAGAAATGTCTATCATGTGAGGTCTCTTGATCTGCTATCTGATATTATGTAGGTGGGAGGTAAAGGAACTGAGAATACTTTTAATCAAAAACATTACTTCATGCACTCAGTTGTGCTGGACTTCTATTGTTTTGTGTCTTTTTTGAAAGTGGCAATGAAACATGAACCAATAAATAGGCTGATTGCTTTCCACACAGTTGGTATTCTCTTCTATCTTTATTAAAATCATGACACCTACTTTCTCCACCTCTCCTTCTTGCATTTCCAAATGTAGCTCAAACAGCTGTAATTTGATTCCTGAATGTATGATATTTCTTCTGTGCACTATGCTGTATCCCCAGATGAATTACAGTCGCTAGACCAAGTATTGAAACCAGCTTTCCTGACTCATGCTGCTGTGAAGTCCCTTAATGAAGCCACTCTTACACTCTGAAAAACTCTTTGATCCTTTTTTCAAATACCTTTTTAATAACATTTCTACTATTTGAACTGACACCTTTTTTTTTTCCTGCCCTTGAGTAATTCAAAGATCTATTCTATGCAGAAACACTTCTGAAGATGCCCAGAACAGAACCAAACTCTTATTCAGTTTGGATGGATTCTTTTAAAAATCTGCCAACATGAACTTCTCACTTCCAACACCCAACACCCTTAGGCTCCCTGTGCTACTAAACCAGGTAGAGCATCCCATGGTGTTGTAGTTTAACCCCACAGGCAGCTACGCACCACACAGCTGTTCGCTCGCTCCCCCCCCGCCCCGCCCAGTGGGATGGGGGAGAGAATCGTGAAAAAGGAAAAAAAAAAAGCTCGTGGGTTGAGATAA
>VXAL01009179.1:397077-424173 GCA_013399475.1 Chauna torquata
AAAAAATCCAAAACATAGCATCGTGTGAGCCTCTACAAAAAGAATTTAACTCTATCCCAGCCAAAACCATGACACATGGTCATCACTGCACAGTTTTACTTGTGCCCAGGTGACTTTGGTGGAAGCTGTAAGGAATGTCTCAATTCCAGATACCTGTGGCTGCAGCTTTCTGGAGTGATATTCACACCAAATAATATATCATATCTAAGATATAAAGAAATTTGTCTTGCTGGGTATGCTTAGTGTCTACAGTTTGACAACCACTTTTCTCTTTACTTACATAATACATTGTGGTCTAGTTCTCCATCACTAAGAGCTCACAAGCTCCCACGCTCAAAGCTAACCTGGGAAGTTCAGCAACATTCCCCTGAATATACCTTTGGTGACACTCAGGACAGGAATGTGGTCCAATTTGATCAGTCATACTTCCTGATTAGAGGGGCTTTTCACAGCCTGTTAAAACAAAAGCTTATGGTTTCACTCATGTCACATTCAAAACTTTAACAGAAGGTAGCTAAAGTGTTTCTTGGCTGTATCATCCTTGCTGCTGCAGCAACAGAAGCACTGTAAATGCTGGCCAAATGTTGAGACACGACCCACAAACGAGAGGGAGCCTTAGGTGAAGTCATCAACACAGGAAAAGCAAGAAACACCTCTGTATTTCTGGATAACATTCACAGCAGTGGAGTCTTCTGCCTCAAAAGGGCAGTTGAGAGAACTTTAAATGATCGTAGACTTACTTTTTCCATTTTTTTTTTCCTCCAGTAACACGGCTAGAAGCTACATAAAGCTGAATAAACTTTTATAAAATTGGTAATTAATATGTAGCTTACCATGAATTTCAGAAGTTAATTAATTCCAAGACAAATATTTTAAAGGTTTGTATAGGAATTGTATTTGCTAATAGTCTAACTTTGAAAAATTCCTGCCAACATAATCAACTTTCACAAGGATGGCTATTGCATGAAGCTCATCAGTTGTGTAGACATTAAAAAAAAGGCAACCCTGTAATTATTTCTGAAAGGAAAAGCTTTACAATTATTTGGGAGAGCCTTCTTGCCAAATTATTTAGAGATATCATTTCTCTTAAATGATATCTCAGAATCAGGGGAAGTCTCAGAATTGTTGGAAGGTACTTTTTTTTTTTTTTTCTCATTATCCTTGGAAAACAAAGAACTAAAGAATTTTAAGAGAACAGTTTTCTTCATATGAAATGGAGAAAAATGTCAGAACTTGTAATTAATACAAGACTTTTTCTGGCAGATCAATATTTTATTAAGAAAATTAGTTACTATTGATGGTAAATCAGCTTATTGAACTTACTTTAGTGAGTTTAGCATTAGTAGCTGCAAGCTTGTGTGTCTTTTTTTTTTTTACTAATATTGCTGTGAACATCTGCAAAGCATAGTCTAGCTGGAATTCGAAGCACAGGAAGCTTTTTATAACTAAAAAACAACTTTGGAAAGGGGAGGGAAGAGTCCCTCCCTATACATGGCAGTAGGCATATATCATGCTTTCTTGCTTTCATAAGAAAATCTTTCAAATGAAAGAGAGAACAAATTCTAAGCAGAAAAATTTAGCACTGCTAGTCAGCATTTGGGAAAACTGAAAAGCAATAAAATCCTTTTAAATCATTGTACGGGGTGCAGGTGCCCAGGCAGTGCCCCACGGGGCTGCTGCATGAGGGAGGCCGGGGCTGCCACACCTGCCAGGTGCTGGACACAGCCGGTTCCAGCCGGCTCCAACGGCCCCACCGCAGGGCACAGCCAGGCTCCGCAGCCACGGGTGGGCGCCTCGGGGACAGCCTGGGGAAGAGAGGGCACGGTGCTGCCCGGCATCTGGTGGGCGGGAGGGAAAAAGGGTGAGAAACAGCAGGGTGGAGCAGGTACACCCATGAAGGGCCCCCAGCCTGTGGAGCACCCACACTGAAGGGGCTGTGACCTGTGGATATCCCGAGATGGAGCAGGTACACCCTTGAAGGGGGAGACTGCAGCTTGCAAAGGACTCATGCCGAAGCATAGGAAAGGAGTGAGAAACAAGGAGGGGCAGAGAGAAACCACTATGTCCTGACTGCAAGCCCCTCTGCACCACTTATTGCCTTGCTGAAGGCACTGAGCATGGCCTGTGGTGATAACACGGGGCAGGAGAGGAGTCCTGAGGAGGGAAGCTGAGCCTGGGAAAGAAGGAGGGGTATTTTTTCCCTAAGTGTTTGAGTATTTGCCTTTTTGTTTTTTTCCCAGTATCCAAATCAGTAATTAAATATCTATGCTATTTGGCACTAAATTAAGTTAAATTGCTTAAGCCTGTTTTGCCCATGACAAACAACTTTACCACAACTTGGTAAGTGATTTCCCTGTCTTTATCTCGATCTACAAGCCTTCTTGCTCCTGTTCATGCTGTTTTTGCTCCTGTCCCACTGGGGCAGGGAGAGTGAGCGAGCAGCTGGGTGGGCGCGTGGCTGTTGGCTGGGGTCAACCCACTGCCAGCATCTGGGTAAGGGTGACACAAGCGGAGGATTCCCAGGAGAAGTGAGCTTACTGAAATATATTTTCTGATGCTTGGAAGCCATCTACTGGATAGATAACAAGAACACAACACCCTTAACAGTGAAATACTAAAATTGCCACCTGTAACTCAAAACTTGGTAATTTCCAACATTTGTAACATACAGTGTATCAAAAATCCTCAAAATTACTGCCATGGGGAAAAACATTCAGCTGAACATGACAAGGTGGCTTAGAGGACATGGAATTACTAGCAGCTATGTGCTATAGACTTCAGCAGTTGCTGCACACAAACCTGCACAAGTGGATTCAAATTAGTTGCCTCCACATTTCAATAAAGAGTTGATGCATGGCCAAAAGCTCCACTAAAGAGGAAGATGTTTTGGTTAAATATTCTCCCGAGGCATTAAATTTTGAATTATGCAAAATTGGAGTACGCTGGAAGAGGACAGTATCCAGCACCTGCCCAACTTCTTTCACATTTTCCATTTTTCCCAGGCAGCAAGGCTCCCTGATTGACCAGCAGGCCCAGCTCCGTGCCGTGGGTCCCAGCAATGCCCCAGCCCTCCTCCTAACCCACTGACCCTGGCTGACACAAAGCTCTGTGGTTCATGAAAAGAAATGCAAATCAGCCAAGCCCCCCGGAGATAGTTTTCTTGATTTATCTTCTGTCCTTCCCAAGTAGATCACATCCTGTACCTAGGGTGTGCGGGCTTCCTTGGAAAGTTTCTGCCAAACCTCTGAAAAAGCCACTGCAAGTCTGCCTGCCCCATCCCTGGCCAAGGCCAGATTTGGACTAACACCACGAAGGATGCTGTGAGCAGGAACAAATGCCACTCGGTAAGGCAGCAGCACACCTCCAACCCCATCTGCCTTGCCAGGCTCCCCTCCCAAATGATTTTAAGATATCCTCAAAGAACCATATCCTGTCCTCTCACAAAACCAGGCCCAAACGGAAAAGAGTTTCTCTCCTCACAGGGAGGCCTTCAAACACACTGAAACTCATTAGTCAAAAGGGAAGGACCAGGGCTTCTGTGGCATCAAAATCCTCACTTTACCTTTTCTTCAGAATCAGGAGCTTTCAGAAAAACAAAGACTCCAGAAGCGTTCGTGCTGTAATGACAGGGGTCTAGCCTAACAGGGTTGAGGGTGCAACTGTTACAATACTACGGAAGCATAAAGGGAGAAGGAAAACCATAGCTGCTGGTGAAAAGAACTAATAGGTATTTTCTGTGCTCTAAAGAGAATGGATGTACCTTTATTCTTCTGGACAACTAAACAAATTTGAAGTCATACGAACTCCTTAAATCTCTGGTTTAGGCAAATTACGGATCATCTTTGAAAACTGCTTCCTGAACATTAAACTCAATACCCTAACCAGGTAGTCGTACTAGTAACAAACAACTACACCAGGTGATTTTTAATTTGCTTCAACTTAATAGCCACAATCTGAACATGAAGCAATCTAGACATGAAGTACAAGGGTAGAAGAATCCAGATTGCCAATATTTTGCTGTGGAGCTGAAACGAAATATGGACCTTTGTTCATACATTTTTTGAGATTCAATGTTTTAAAATGATGACATTCAGAAACAAGATTTTTTTTTTCACTGTTATAATAAAGATACATACTTCTTTAGCTGCTCTTATGTTCTTAACATACATTTTCAAGTTTTGGGAAGAATCCAAACCCACTGCTGAGGTTTCAATACACTTGATAATTTATCACTGCTGGCTTAGCAAGAAAAATAAACACATCTTGACTTCAAACTTTTAGCTGCCTATGACACTGCAGTTAAAAAAACTGGTAATGTCTCTCTGCTTGTTGTTACTGCTGTTCTCACCATAAGTCTCTGACTGGTTTTGGCCTTGTCTTGAGTATGTCATTCTGATCTGATCTTCTGTCTCATAAATATGACTTCAAAGGCTTATTCATTGCAAAGATCCACATTTTCTCATTATACATTCTTCACTGGAAAAGATGAAACTTTAAGCCCAAAAAAGTTAGAAAAATTATTTTAAAACTTTTTTTTTCAAGCAAACAAAACTTACTTCACTTGACCCTGATAATTTTACAAAGACTTAATGACCCAATTGTTTCACAAACTTTACATAGATTCTGAATCACATTGACCTGAGCTTACTGTTTTAAGTGTCTGGTAAGCACTTCACAACTCCAAGGTTTGAACCTATAGTAGAAATCCATTTATTCCAATGATGACTAGATAAAACAAGAAACATGTACATTATATACAAAGGAGCTACATGAGACATCTATACGCTGCATTCAATGGCTTGTCATCCCCAAATTTATCTCATTTCTACAAATTACAAAACATAATTATTAGACATCAGTGATTTAGAAAGACAGCCTTCCGAAGTTCGAGAGCAGAAAGGCAGTAATCACAGGTTCAAAAGACGACAAGAGCTGTTCAAGCTATCACTTGACATCACTAGAGCAGAGCTGTCCAGTGCATGTCCTAGTGCTCCGACTTCTGGATTCCTACAGTGAGCTTGTCTGTAACCACTGATCTGAAAAGATGCTGCAGCACCTGTCCCTTGCACAGTACCAGTTAGTTCCAGATGCAACTTATTCAGGATGATTTTCTTTTTTTCATATACACAAGTATATAAATGTGTATATATTTTATACACGTGTATATACATGTTTCTTTGTACATAAAAATATATTTTTGCTTTAGACATAGCTAAAATGTATTATCAGAAAGTCTGATCAAAATCAGTGCAGCTCCGAACATGTCTCAGTGTTATCTTAAGATCCTGTGTAAAGCACTCTAAATTCATCTATAAGACTCGCAGTTATCCTCACCTGAAGTTTCTCCTTCTTCATATCCCACTTCCGCTATTGTCACAACTCAGCCAGCACCTCTGATAAGCAAGTAGATATGTTTCAACACATCCTTTCTGGGTTCCTGGGACAAAATTAATCTCACCTAACCTCAGACATATAGACCAGGTATTTGTATGCTGGTCACTGCCAGCATGCACTCCCATTACAGTCAGTGAGGAGAACCACACACTTCTGGAGACCAACTCTGATTAACTGCCATTAACTCCTCTGCCATTGCCATCCACTGACTAGGCAGAGAGTCCAAGGTGACCTAGATCAGATGGAAACATCCAAATTGGTGAGAAATTCCACTATCTGTGTTAGATCTTTATTAATTCCCTTCTATTAATATGCTCAAGATTACAAAAACATACATTTGACAATTTAACACTTTCAGCTGTAATGCTTTTGCATTGCTATTCATAAATAATATGCAAACCATTAAAAAGCTCTCTGTAAAAATACACGATTTTTTTGTATGTCTACTTGTACCAAAACAAGAATAAAATATAGACAAGTTTATTGATAGGTGCAAGTGTTAATATATACTGTTGATGCAAAATACCCTATGCTCAGGCATTATAACATTTCCCCACATGAAGCAGAACCAAATTTAAAGTGAGTAAATTATTCAGTGAAAAAAAGTTTTTTTGTTTGTTTTTTTAAATAAATACTTGGCACGCAGGTCTTGATGAGATGAAATTATTATATGCATCGAGCCTTTTTAATTAAAAGCTACAAATTATTGAACAAAACCAAACTCAGAAAAACTTTCAAGAAATAAACCCACTATAATACAGCACTCAAGTGTTTGTATTTATAAATATATATACATATACATACAAATAACAGGACCGTAAGGGATAAAATTGCCTTCTTCTACACAAAGGAGCAGAGCAGTTTTTGTGCACTCCAAGCATTACCATTTAGTTACCACATGCAACTGCTTCAGCTCCTGCAGGTCCAGGTCATATTTTTGTTACTGGCTTGTATTTTCTCCTGCAGGAGTTAAAAACAAAACCTGCCTACCCTTGTACCTCTACGAGATAAGGAAAGGAAAGGCTTTGTTTCTTAATAAAACCCCACTTTTTTCAATACAACCGATATCTATGGGATTGTAAGCTTTTCACAAATATCTTGTGAGATCTGCTATATCATTTTAATATTTGTTCAAGTTAAGGACCCTCGTTTTAGAAATAATCAAAACACAACTGAGTCTTTTAGAAAACAGAACCAGTCAAAGTGTTCCATGTAATCAAGCAAATCTCACTCAGTTGTCCCAGACAGACTTCTTCAAACACTGAAGTCTAAACTTTCCTCAGTTATAAAGTATATGTAATGTTCATTTGGCACCATATTCTTTTGTGTGTGCGCGCGCGTGCGCGCACTTGTTTTTTTCCTCACCCTTCTTAACACTTCTTCAGCTTCAGATATCGGTTCGGAGTGCAGACGGCTTAATTTCAAGTGTCTGAAGTAACCGCAGTCTGCAGCTGCTTGCTCTGTCCGTCTCTGGAGGCAGACATTGCAGCAACAGGGGGAGCTGGATGTGACTTGAAGCAGCTGCACAGTGGCCCCAGTTTACATTCTCACATGCTGCATAGCCTCACATCAATGCAAGTTTATAAACTGCAGGACCCCAGGAGTTGCTTCCTGGGTGATTCATCCACCCTAGCTAGAGACAGGAAAGAGAAAGGCAAGAATTGCTTTAGGAACTAAGTTTAACACATCCAGATATGTCGGAATAAACCATTAGCCTAACAATGGAAAACCTAGCATTATCTTTTCCTTCTCTGTCATGCAGTCTAATCTTTTATGTTCAACAACCCTCAAGTATGACATCTTCCCCCAGACCGTATAGCAACATATTTTATGCTTGCTTTTTATGGCTGACTGGCAGTGAATTTAGCTGTAATGGGAAAGCAAAGTGTTTACACAATAAACCCATAAATCATTTTGTAATCATCAACATGCATTTCTGCTGCCAATTAGAAACCTAATTCACTGGAACTGGTTACTCATTATGTTATACAAAGGAAAAAAAAGTCATTGGTCCTTCACGTTCTGATAACAGGGATGTGATAGTATCGGTCATCCTCAGTCAGGAGAGAAATCTCATTCCATTCCCTTCGGTATTCATCTGGATAGTTTACTTGAAATTCTTCAGTATTGAACCTATGCAGTCTGTAAACTCTAATCTTTACTTCAAGTAAGTATCCAAGAAGAAACATTTCAACCTAAAAATGAAACAGGTCTGTAAGACATTTATTTCTAGACTTAGAAAACTAAAACAAAGATAATCCAAGTTAAGGCAAGTCACCTAGCTTATTTCAAATCAGTAGACAAGGAAATACAAGGGCCCTTTGGTAAGTGAGGTAAGAAAATTAAGAGTTTGAGGATATTCTCAAAATTCCAATCGTCTTTCCACTGCTCTCTCGCATGTTGAGGATATTCTGGCTTGCAGTTTTGGAAACATCCCTCTTCCACCTGACAAAATACATCATCCGCTCCCAAACTCAACTCACACAGTTTACTGGGGAGCAAGAAGGGACTAACATTTATTAAAGACTGGTATGCCTCGGAAAGCCTGCTACCTTGTGATCACTTGCTACATGAGGGAAAACATAAGGCTAAAAGGAAACTCTTTTTTTGTTTGTTTGTTTTTTTGTATTTCATGCATATTAAGCTTGAGAGAACTGCTCTTCATCCACACCACTTGCAAAGAATGGTTTAATCTGAAAAAATGCTTTGGAAAAAGCACATATCCTTGGGCACATCGAGAAAGAGAAGAACTAGTTGTAGTTTGATATAACTATCTAGTTATATCAAACCAAAGATGATTGCAACATCTAATGATTGACTTGATAACTGTAATTGATTATGAAAAATAATTTCACCCATTGGAAAGCTCTAAACTATGCCTCATTGATAGTTTGCAGCATTTATTTCTGGCTCAGCAAGAAAACTGTCCACCCTATTTTACTCTATTACATTTTTTTTCCTTGGAAGATAAATGCCTGTCCTCAGTGCGCTTCCCTACATCCCAAAGAAAAAAATGGACCTGTTATCATTGATGATGTATGATAAATTCACCTAATCACATCAGAGATGCAATAATTTTGTGATTTATTTTTCATTTGTATCATTACCTGGTCGAGGTAACTGGAGTCACCTACGGAGTTCAGATGATTCATCATGAAACTCAAAGGGTCAGACGAAGTATCCCGAGCAAGGAGGAGACTAAAAAGGTGGGGTATAGGTTCTTCCCTGTTCTTTATCTGCTCATAGGCTTCAACAACTTCGTAAAGCATGATGAATTTTATGGCCTCATATAGTTTCTGCTCCTTGCTCTCATCAGAAAAGAGTGCATTACACATGTTTCCTCTTTCTTCATGATCTTTAGTACCACTTATTTCAGTCCACTAGAAAACACACAGAAGAATAACAATCAGCTCATTAGGAATTCTATTTAATATGAAAGATACCAAAATAGGAATAATTGCCAGCCTATACAGTACCATTATTGTGGCTAAAGGTCAGTGCAAATATGCAGGTGGTCTTCGGGGTTCTGCATTGAAATTTGAAGCCTTAAATGTAGCCTTCATTTTCCATTTATCCAGCTGAACCTATTTGCTACAGACAGCTCCAAGCATCTGGATGCTAATGATAGGTTACGAGAAAGCAAACGCAATTCCCCTATACAAAAGTCACCCACTGTTTTCACAGTACAAAATCCAGCTATGAATGTCAGTAAAGAGTCTGTAAGGACTGTAAACACCAAAAGTACTTCAGAAAGTTGTAGGAAATCTGTGTGGGTACATCAAACATACACTAAACGATAAGCAAAGGTTAGATTAAGGGATGACTCCTGACCTGTTTCTTAACTTGCAGCTTCCAAAATTCAGTCATTTTCCTCTATAGTACTCTTAATGTTAAAGTTATGCTAGCTTAAATTCTTTAGATGCTGAACCTAATTCAGAAGCAAGCCAGCATGGTATTATGAACTGTACACATTTGTATGTCTTTAGTGTTCTGCTTCACAAGGTCAAGATAAATTGGCTGGACAAAAAGGGTCGAGACAAAGACACACATAAGACAACAATGGGTAGGAATTTCTCATTCTGCTCACAGTTGATAATGAGAACTCCTGAGCTCTGTGTTGCTCTAGAGGGGTCAAAAGCCCGTGCTCACACCTAGAAAAGGGGTCATCTAGGAGACAAGTAACATTGGACTAGATACCCAATCAGAAAGCTTAAAGCAGCCAGTTCTGAACAGAGTGGATAAAAAACAGTCATCTGGAAACAAGAGGTTTTTCAGGACCACAGCAAGAGATGATGATCAATGACTGGGACTCAAATTAGCTTTAGATAATTCTGTGTTTGTATCATTTACATGCTGAAATTGCCATAAACTGGGAACTGTAATAAAAAAAAAAATCGAGTTTACCTGTGAATACTAAATTGAGAAACAGATCCCTCAATCTCCTCCTCTTGCATTCCTGAAGACCCTTCTTAAAGCTGAAAAATGAAATCAAGTGGATGAACCACTTCTGCCCCTTTGCTAGAGGACCTCTACTAAGTGAAAAGCCTGTCTGGAGTACAAATTGCCCATTGACCTACACGGCCCAGGAACAACAGCATCTGCAGGCAGGAGCCCACAAGATGAGGACAGAGCTGGGAAAGGCAGCAGAGAGCTGGCTGCCCTCTGGCTTAGCCAACAACCAGGCACTCTGCTGCAGCTTGGTCAACTGAGCAACTCTGGAATGAGGAGGCTCACACTCATGAGTTCGGGGTGCATAGCAAGCCAAAAAAGCATGTTGGTATATGACTAATGTTCCTCAAGAGTCTTAAAATACCTCCGGCACTGCCCACTTTCTCTGCATCTTCAAACTATAGCTACAGTAGAAGTGCATCTATAAGCCTTGGACACCAAGAAACATTTACTAAATCTGGCTATTCAAACTCCATGAAAACACACAAGGTTTCTTAGGGTACCTGCTGAATAACGAAGCAAGCAGGCAGTTACATACAACAGAACCCTATCTCCCAGTGCTGGCTCTATTCACACTACTAAATATACCATAAAAACCTGCTCGTGAAAATAGGCAAAAATCCATCTCACTGGCCAAAACAGCATCTTTTTAACAATAAAAGAAAACTGGGAGTTAAACCTCATGTTCAGTAACAGCATAATGCATAATAAAGCTGCTCTGCAATGATTTGTAAACTGTATGGATGTGTTTACCATGCTAACTTGAAACTTTTTTCTGTACAAACATCCAGTTTAAATGCTTCGTGCTAAGGGATTAATCAATTTACAAAGAAACCAACAAGATAAAAAAAACAACAGCCAAACAACCCAACGCTCTGACAAACACAAAGAGCAAGTAGGACAAAATGATAACTGCACACAAGAACCACCAGACACGTTCCAGGAAGACAGGCAGTTGTCACTGTGGCACAGCAAGACTGCAGGCAAGAGACAAGGACCAAATCTCTATTTTAATTCCTTCTTTATTTCCTAATACTTTGCTTCTAGAGCAAAATAAGTCTATTTGTTGTTTTATTGTTGTTTTAAAACAGTTGGTTACTATCACTGATATTAGTGTTTAAAACTACAGAGTTGTGGCTGTAATCAAGTGCTTCAGCTTACAGAGAGAAATTGTAATAAAACTTGATAAATAAAACATTTAATGGAGAGGGGAACAGAGGAAAGACAACAGATTGAGAAGAAAATCACCAGTTGTTTGCTACCTCCGATTTGGGGAGGGAATCTAGGAGGATCTCATATAGCACACAGTTATTCTTATTGAAATGATGAGGTATTGCAGAAGCCACTTGATGGCCAGGGCAGCCAACCATGCTACAGCTGTGGGGAGATGGCCTCCCTAACTTGCAGGGAGACCTCGAGTACTTAACCTAGCAGAACCCAAAAACTGGACTCCTCTGCACGAGAAGCAATGGCCTGCCCAGTAGCTGAGCTCTCCGAACCTGGGAGGCAGACTGACTGCCGCAGAAATATGTAACAAGAGGAAGGTCCCTAAATCAGTCTCAACCCACTTCTCAGTGCTTTTATGCCCCTCAAGCACCTCCTAAATACTCACATTTGCCTTCAATGTTTCCATACATTTGCGTAATTTTCCAAAGGCATTGGGACCTGTGTATCTTTCTGGCCCAAAACTGTATTGCTGAATCCAGTTGCAACCTTGAGAATATAAAAGCTTTTCAGGGAGCTGGAAGGGGAAAAAAAAAAAAAAGCTAATTAAGTAGAGATCATAACCATAACAAGAAGTAGAACATAAAGTTATATAAACTTGTCTACAGAGATCACAACACATTTTAGTTTATGATGTGGTTCTATCTTCTGGTTGTACAGTTCAAACAAAAAATAGAAATAGGCTTCAGAACAAATCGAATGCTAAGAATGAAGCTCCATTTGACTGCCAAGTCCTTAAGAAACTTTTAAAACAGTGTCAGCTAAAAAAGTAAATATGTTCTCAGCAAAATATATAACCCATGCTCTACAAAAGCTGGATACATCCAAACTCAGTAAGGTTTCTAGGATTCCAGACACTTTCCAGTTGGCAGATATGCCCCCACAGGCAGCAGCTAGAGATCCCCGCCTCCCCACTGCTGTCTCCTGCCATAGCTCCTGGAACCCCATGCAGAACTCATGCTGCTCCAGCAGCATGCTGAGCAGTTCTGCTTGATGCTTTCTTCAGCTGTGCTCCTAAAAGAGCTGCTGGATTTTGCATGGATGCGAATGAGGGGGAGTCAAACATCCTTTTCTGTTAAGGGAGTGACATCCAGCAGAGCAACAGCAATGTTTATCCTGCTGCCTTTTTCTTTTTTTTTTTTTGTTACCTCATGTTCATTTCATTATGTTTAGATCAGAGACTCTTTTTCAGTGAAGCATAGTTCAAAGAATTTGAAAAAGTTCTTTTTAAATGACAATGACAATTTTCCTCCACTTCTACAGCATACATATCACTTTTCTCGTTGAACAAAGCTTCCTTCTGCAGTGCAAGGGCCCTGGATCACGTTCATTTAGGAACTGAATTTTACCTTTAGTATATCTCTCTCCCTCATCCATGATGGAAAAGGAATGCCTTGGCTGAATATCTGAAAAAGCACTGCTCTTAGGACGCAATAGTTGTCCTTCTTGACCTGTCGCAGATATTTGATATGATAGTTCCAAAATAATTCATTATATGCCTAAAAAAAGACAAAAAAACAAATTTAGCAATAAACATTTTAAAACTTGGATCAAACCTGTGTTAAACTGGAGTCCAATTCCAAACTACTCATAAGAGGGAACTAGGGGAAAGGGAGAACATATTTGTAAGTTTTATATACACAAAAATGGTCTAACAACATAGTTTTTGTAAACATATTTAAACTCACACTGCCCCTTATAAGAGATTCTGCACTGTCTCTAAACCTGGCTGCTTGCTCCACTCTTTGCACTACTGCTAGCATAAACATTTACATGGTCAACCAAATCAGAAAAGATCAGTGAAAACTTCTTTGCCATAACAGCTTTAACCCCGATCACTTCACAAGTTATGCCAATGCATGCGATGGAGCAGCAAGAGGAAAGGAACATGCATCTGGAAAAAAACTCCTTTTGGCAGAAACATCGTCTTACGCTGACCTGAATCCATCACGCAATAATGACCTAAGGCTGAAGAAGAGTACGGGCAACTGCAGCCAATACCACTTCTTGGCTGCGCAGTTTCCCCCACTCTTCCTTTGCATCGGCTGTGATAATTGTAAGCCTACTGAATTCTTCCTGCTGGGTTAGCTTCCTGCTGCTTTGGCAAGTTCAGGTGGCTCAAAGAAGGATCAGATGAATGCCTGGGCCAGCACAAGAGGTATACTAGGAGCATGTGCCAAAGCTCTCCTTTGGGATGACCTGCTGTATAAGCTAACCGTCCTGGTGAACCACATCTAACAGAACATGTAACAGCCAGCACAAGAGAGGGAGAGGGACTGCTTAGCTAGAATGAGGAGAAGGAAAGTCAGAGACAAGACAAACAAAGAACTGCCCCTTTTGGTGACAGCAAGCAGGTGAGGCTGGTTCAGGTTCTCATGAGACCTCATCCTAAAACATCCTTCTTACTGTGATAACTTCAAACTAATGTAGCCATCCATCCGCTAGACTGCCCTGAGTCTCCTTTTCAGCTCTGATCATCTAACAGACTCATGTATCTTCTGAAAGACTCATTGCCCAGTATGTGTTTGCAAATTTATTAGAAGTTGTGTTATTTTTATTACTTGTTCTTCCAAATGACTTTCAGCCTTGTTGTGTGTTGTTCTGTGCACTTTGGGCATTGTTGTTTTCCTGCATTCAATCTGGCAAAGCTGGATCCTTTCTCCATTCAACATTTGGACATGACTCCAGCTTTTTGAAAGATGTGTGCTTTCTTCTGATAATTCGCTTATGCTGCTGCTCAGCCCTACCAGCTTCCTTTTACCCTTTCTTAAGTCCTTCTTGGTACACATTTGCTCTGGATTCCAATACTATGACCTAAAGCAACATATATATCAAATATACCTACCATAAATACTTAAAGTCTCTTAGCAGTGTTTTAGGTTCTTTTTAACAAGCTTCCTCATTTTTATGTAGTTCCCTTTCTGAAGATGGATGCAATTGTACTGATTCTTTGGATTTGTTGGTCTTGTAAGGGATGTTGAATACAAGTACATGCTGTCTCCTGTTCCAGAGAACAGCAATAGAAATTACAAAGCAGTATTTTGAGGTAGATCCTGTGCGCTACTCTGGACCAAGGCAAGGGTTGCGTCCTTTCCTAAAGGCTCCCTGTTCCACGAAACAGTCGCTGGCAGCATCTTGAAGTTCAACCCCATAGCTGTTGCCCAGTGCAGATAGTCAGTGTCTCGCATTACTACTGCATCTCCTGCCCCCTCTGCCTCTTTGATGTCTCTCAACATACCATGTTCACTGTTCCCACTATCATTATCAGAAATACAGACCAATGCCGTATTTGTCCTGTGCTGGTCTGAAATTCCACACCATGAGGATATTAGGATATAACGTCACAGTTAGCTGATTAACTGGATTTGACACTAAGCTTTCTTTAACAGATACTACTACTCTACCACAAGTATAGCTTCTTTAGCTAAAAGTTGTATGGGAAAAGTATAGATCCAGCCCACGGTCTCCGAGCCTCCCTTGGCAACTGACACTTAACATAGTTGAAACAGCCATAAAATAGATACTTGCTCTTGCTTGCTCCTGGAGGCCCATCCCCACAAGTTAAGATAATGTCGTACTGCTCCAACTTCAAGCACCTGTCAGGGCCCTTCAGAGCACACCACTGCTCCCGCCATGCCCTCTGCCACGCTGCCTCCATCAATGGCCACCAAGATACAACCGCCAACAGCGCTTTGCACACGCAATAACTTACGTCTTTTGTGAGAACTGCAGCTGCCATTTCTGCCTATTAGGGGTGTAAGCACCTACATGCAACATGCAGAACTGAAAAACACATGAGCGGACAGAAAGCAGCTATCTTGCATTAGTGAACCATGAACTAAGTAGGCCCCTGGCTCAGGAGTTCAGCTATGCAGGACCAAAAGCCTGGTTTGGTGCAGCACAGCTCTGTCACCTTGACTCACAATTAAGAAGAAAACCTACTAAGCTCTGAGAAACTGTCAGCTAAAATGATGCAAGGTAAAAGAAATAAAAACCCAAAGAGAAGTATGATTATTAAGACAATCACAGCTGGCAGCTCAAAGATACAAGAGACTCTGTGTAAGACTAAATTATTTCGCCTGCAGTGCTTGGGATGATATCTTCTTGTTGTTGTACTGGTAGCATGCCCTGACCACTTACAGCTACTGCATGGGTGGCTGGTGCTATGGGGAAGAATTTGGAGAAGATGTAGAACTAAAATCTGGTCTAGATTGTGACCTGCTCTACTGCAGTCTTTATTTGGACTCATGTTAATGCTGTTCATTTTTCTTTTCATTCATACAGCTGGTGCAGCAAGCTCTGGTACTTGTAGCAGCTGCTTGCACTGGAACTGCTCTTCTTTTCTCAGGTACTTCTCCCCCATCCTCACGCAGAGATTAAAAATTAACTCTTACCTCCCTCATGTGCTTGGCCTGCTTTGTTTCTCCTTTCCATTCTCTTGAACTATAACCAAGTAGATCAACTTCTGCCAACACACCGTGATTCTCTAAATCAAGATTAATTCATAGATTAGTTACCTTCTGCTGTTCTGCATTTAAAGGGCAAGGGGGGGATTAATGAAGAGAGAATGACAACAAAAAGATTACTTATGAATTTTCTTTGAAGGTAGTTGCTCCACCTGAAAACCAAATGATAAAACAGGTGTCAAAGAGGAATTGTCAAAGGAAAGTATTTACTGAAATATGCAACAGCATTGAAAATTAAAAGTCTGCATAATAAAAACTTACCGTTTCAATAGCTGTGCTAAAAAGCTGTAGAGCCTTCTGCAATACCAAAAAACAGCAATGAGGAAAGACATGGTTAGCATTAGCTGTATTTTCACTTTTTGCCACATAAGACACAAAGATTGCTTGACAGCTCTTGTCCAGGACTGCACCTCATACCTTCCTACAATAGTGATAAAAAGAGAAAGGGAAAAAATAAGATCTTTTCACTACTTTACAATACTTATTTCTATTCTTTTTTATTACAAAAAGAAAAATAATCCCTGTACAATACTCCTCCAAATGAAATATAAAACATGAAGTGCAAAAAGCGCAGTATATTTAGTGACTCACTTGATTTTTCAAGTTTATAGGTTTTTGGGTGTACGTCATTCATGTTTCCAAGCTTTCCTCCACACAACGAAGGCTAGATATACAGTCACAATAGACTGGAGAGCTTCACAAGAAGATTGATATCAAAGCAACTGTTCAATGACAACAACAACAAAAAAATTGCTTAAGGATGTGCTGGTCCAGAGACCTGTACTGTCATTACTTTGCCATTAAGTCAAGGTTGTAAAGACCAGAGGTTCCTGGGAGTTCTGGTCTGCAAATGGGCCACATAAGGCAATACATTAGCTGACTAAGCATCATGTGAATGCCACAGGAATTAAAGGAATGTTCCTGGCTCAATTTGGGCAAGTTTAGGGTCCATTTAAAACTCAGAAGAAAGCTCCTCCCCAGGGATTTGGTAGAAAGCTCAGGAGATAATCAAGAAGCAGGGAGGGGGCAATCTCACTGCTCTTCACAGACAAGCCAAGGCAAGTTTCTGTTGCTCTCCTGGTATTATTGGGAGGGTTAGGGAAAGGTTTGGTAGTCTTCTGTTAATCAGAAAACCTAGAATTCAGAGAGGGTGCATAGGCTGAAGAGCTGACGAAGGCAGTGTTTGCTGCCCAGGTGAGAAATGTATCTTCCTGAAGTTTGAGCATACGTAATTACCAGAGTTTATGACCAACAGCTGCTCTATTGGTTACTTTTTTACTGCTTTAGTAAAAAATTTTAAGAGAACTTAATTCTTTTTTATAAAGCCATCTCTAGAGAAGGCTTAAAACATCCTTCTCCAGAGAGTACATGAAGGAAATAATTCATTTAGCATAGTTTTATGTCCGTTGAACTTCTGCCCCTCCTGGCTGCTACAGGAAATTTAAGAAGGGCTTAAGTTTTCCAAGGAGCTTAAGCCCATGCACTGTCGACAGCTACCCAGTCATGGAGTTATGTATGAATTCAAACCTTGGCAACGAGATCAACAGCTACACATACATTTTTATGAGCATTGTTGCATATATACAGAGCACTGCTGATATTTGGCCTTTCGCGATATTCTGTTGTTTGAAGAAATTTTATTACAGGACGTCATACACAAGTTGTCTGGATGCAAGACCCATAACTAGTCTCTCCCATGAACAAGAAGCAGGTTAAGAGTTGTAAATGTAAAGGTGTTAATAAACTTTAAAGAGGTAATATGAGAAGTTTTTTGGGCACTAGTTCCCATTTACACAAAACCTGTACTGCTGTGAACGTCTTTCATACAAGGAAGACCTGTCATCTTCTACTCATACGCTGCATTAACAAGTCCTTAGCTGGTATAACCTGGGGCTACTCCTGTACATGCTGAGTAAGAAAAGTCAAGACACACGTGCACGCACAATCAAAAAGACCAAAAATCCAAAGCTGTAGGAAGCATTTATTATTGGCCCCAAGTAACAGATCGTAAAACATCAGCCGTATGGCTCAAAAATGTCACAGCTCATGGAAACATTGGGATACTCCCACTTAGAGCACACACTGCTGATAGAAACGAATAGATACCTTCTTAATAAGCACCCAAACTGCTACCAAGAGAAGAAAAAATGAGAATTACTAAAAGATAACATTCCTAGCAGAATCAAGTCACAGCAATATATTCCCTCTCTTCTTTAGGATAAAGGCATCAGCATTGAAAAACCTCGTTCAATTGCAAATACCTGAACCTCCTGCTAACTAGAATGGAGCTTAAAGGCTTACAAATGTTATTCAGTCCACCCAATCAATGGGTGTTTTGGACTTGCACTGTCACTCTGTTGTACGAAAATCAATGATGATTTGAACAGAATTTGTTAACAGCAGTTTAAACATATGGTACCTAAAGGAAGATGCAGAAGCCTTTCATTTCATTATTTAAAATGACTGCATGGTTCCTTTGATTCTGAACAAACTGGTACTATAAAAAATGGAGCTGGTCTGTTTGTTCAACTGACATACTTTGCTTTATTGGGTACCAGAGATGTATGTGAACCACCAGACAATACACAAAATTTCTTCCTTAACCCCTTTTACAGGCAAAAAGATGAGAGAATTCCATCAGCATGAGCTCTTATGTTAAATGAAACCATCTCTTGTAAAAGCTTTTGATGGCATTAATCCCGCAAAATGAACGTACTGGAGTCCAACAAAACCCCTTTCAAGGCACTGGGTTAGCAGGTGTGCGAGCAACTGTTCTCCAGAGTGCTAGGAAGCACTGGCTTACTCATTTAAATAAAAACCATGAATCCATGTCAGAAAACATGTGATAACTGAATATTGTTCATCCATTTTTATTTAATTTTGGGGATTTATAAGTAGAAATTTCCTTAACAAAAAGCCTAACAGGAGATGGTAAAACCTGCAGACAAGTGATTTTGAGTATTTTTGCTACACCTTTATTACAGCATACCCTGGACTTCATAAACTTTCCCTCCTGTCATGGAAAAGCTGCTGTTCCAAGGGCACTTTGTGATTCAGTTACCACTTTCAGTGCTTATGTCACACTTAGAAATTTAATTACATTTTTTATTCAAGTAAGTGACATTTAGAAGTGTCAGCTTGATCACAAAGTGCTGCTCACACAAATACATCATGAACAAGACATGAATTAAAGAAGAGAGCAGTTTAAAATAGATCTTTCCTCCCCCTACCTGCCCACTCCAAAATTCTTCAGAAAATGAAGAGCAATTAACTTAGTAATACACCTGGTGCGGGTGTGGAGTGTGTGTAAAATAAACCCATGGATTTTTTTTAAACTAAACCCATTCCCTAGGAAACGGACACAATTCCTCCTCTTCCTCCGCAGACAGCTAGAGCCTTGCAACCTGACATCTCTTTGAAGACTGACTGCGAGCATCACCACTGGGACAGGGAGGCCTGACTCTTCTCCCACGCAGGAGAGCAGAGCCCTGGGACTTCTAACACAGCTCCAAGAAGAAACTTGGATGAACAGAGGTTGAACAGGGCTGAAGTAGGAGCTGACAGCAGTGTTTATCTTACAGTGCACATAGTACAGTGTGTTTTCTTTTCATGCCACATCATCAACTTCCTGCCAGTGCCAAACCTTAAGGTTCTACCCTGCCAAAGCCAGCAGGATAGATGCACAGAAGAAAAAGAATGCCAGAAAAATGATGAGTAAGAGACATCTGCAACATCTGCTTCTTTCACAAGTGACTGTCCTAGCTCAAGAAAAGTCACTAAAAAAAAAAAAAAGCCCCACATCTGACTTCCTCACAACTTTTTTGTAAGGCTGTCACCTTCAAAATGTGTGACTGATGAAACGCAAGATCTATGGGATCAGCTTGGGAACCAGCACGCAGCACCGTACGTGGCGCCGGAGCATTTCCAGTATGCCTGTGTGTCTGATGGCACCTTTCAGCTTTTTACTCCCCACCCTGTAACAAGGCCATCAGGAAGACAGAGCGTCTTCCCAAACTAAAAGCTGACTCTGACTTCTTTTAAGGACATTCCTCTTCAGTCTTGCATTTATTTCAGTAGTGGAAACAGGACATAATACTTGTTACCTGCCTCCCAAAAAGCGGGTATACCCTCCTCCAAAGAGGGGAACAGAATTTGGGATCCCTCTATTCCAACCCTTCTGCTGCCCACCCATACCCTTCTTCTCACTTGTCTCCTGGATCCAGAGCTAGGAAGAGAGACCACGAGTCCTTGATCCTACACTGTAAAAAATGCAGAACTTGTGGATGTTGTGTATCTGACCTTTTTCCAGCTTTCTTGAATCTCCACCCGAGGAATTTCTTAAATACCTGAACTAATAGAAGCAAGGCTTGGCACCAGGAGGTCTGAGATTGTCTGCACTCTGTGTGTGCCTGCAGAGCTGTCTTTGCTGCACATCACGCTTTTCCAAACTATGTAGCGTAAGTACCAAGGTATGTTATAAAATTGGCTAACTCCCTCTTTTACGGGAAAATGATCAGGCTTATTCGTATAAAACAGGCATCCATTGAGTGATGCACAGATGTGCGCATACACCTCAACTGATTGAGCCAAAAGAGACAGAGACAAAAAGCTACTAATTATACAGATTGAATAGCTACAATAGATTACATCCCCTAAGAGCTTAGAGAGAGAAACATGCCTTTTTAAGTAGTGCCAAGTGACCACATACATTCTTTGATTTCCCAGAGTTTATCAGCACCATACCAAAAAAATGAGAAACTACCAAAACCAGAACAGATTGAGCACATGGTATACGGGATGCATTGGCTGATTCAGTAACTATTTTATTAAGAAACCCTTCCTTTACAAAGCAAAGCGAAACTGTTGAGCAAATTTTCTTCACCTGTTCTGATGTAACAGCCAGAGGTGAGGATCTCTGCTTGGTATAAGAAGGAAAAGAGAACCATTTGCAGGCAAAGATGGTAATCAGTGACTTACCAAAAGTTCAACCACGCCTACTGACCAGATCTCAACTTCTACCCAGCAAACAACAAACAAAATCCCAGCCCCAAGCCGTTACTAGAATCATGCAATTACCTAGAAAATGGAATTATTTCTGTAGCACTGAGGCCCATCACTGGCAAGAAAGCCTTTATTTACACAGCTGGTCCGTGTAGGAGTCTCAAGTATCCTCTCAGCCCTTGTCGCTGTTCTGCAAAGATCTTTCAAGAAAAAGACATTAAAAAGGCAGGCAGCCCCACTTGGATTCCCTGGTCTTCAACAGGACCCGAACTGCTGCTGTTAACATTTCTGTCCAGTTCTGACACTTGCTTACTCCCACTCTGCAGCAACAAGCATGATGAGTTCTCACCAACTGTGTGATTATCTAAAATATACCCCATTAGGGTTACCTTTACAAAACTGATTTAATCTGTATAATCAAGATATTAATGCATGCCTTAGTCTGCATATACCATTTCCTCTCTACAAATTCCTGCAAGAACAAAAGGAAAGATCAGTTTTTGATCTCCTATATAATTCAGCATCCTTTTTTTTAAGGCACAGGGTGCTCTATGCAGAGAGAGAGACCTTCAGATGAATCGAGCTCAGCTACACTTCACTTCCATTTACATAAGAAAAAACATAAGAGAAACCTTCAGGGATTTTACAGTCCAGAGCAATATGTGAAAAGGCTTTCACACCATAAAAATCAAGTATTTCTTTAAAGCTCTTATTCCTAACCATGCTTTAAAAATAAATAAAATTAACTTCCCTTTAAAGAAGCTGCCTTGGAATTTTCTGCTGTGATGATTCCTCCTTTTTTTCCCCCCCCTCCTCATGTGGAAAAACATCCTTCCTCATTCAGAAATGCTATTTAATGCCTGTACACTTCAAACAGAACTTAAGTAAATGCTCTAAATCCATTATTTCAAGGAAGCCCACTCCAATGGTTCTTATTCTGCCTGCTGCTGAGCTGCACATTGAGTCATCCCTAAAGCTGCTCAAGTTTGTTTCTGTTTTATCTATTTGCAGACACAACTCTTCAAAATGCATTTCATAATTTTTTTTTCTGTGCTCAATCCAAACTGACACAGTAAATACTTTCCTCCTGAATGTCTTCTTTTGCTTAAGTTTCACTAGGAGGCCAGAGTGGTATGAATACCTTGGGTTTTTCTGTTGATTTGTCTAGATAACTGAAGCTTCAGTCAGGAGAAAAAGTTGAAGACTTATGTTAGCAATAAGAAGATTTTTAAATCTTGTTTGCTAGCTAGCACGTGACCTGTACCCACAGCCCATCCCTCCAGGGATGCAGTCACTAGGGGCTAGCCAGGCCAGTGATCAGCGCTTCCCCATAGACCACCATATCGCAGGCACTGTCTCTCCATGCAGGGGTCTGGCAGACTGCAGTGGTGGCTGGGGACAAAATGGCCCTCGGATGTCCCCAGGTGGGTCCCCAGCCCCTCAGTGGCTCGTTGCTAAACAGCAGTCTGATGCCTTGTGGAGTCCTCTGCCGAAGGGCTGTAGCTCTGGGGAAAAAGCAGCCAGAAATGCCGGTCCACTTGGCAGGCACTCACTGCAGGACAGCCTGAGGCATTTTAAATTTCTACTTGTCGATAAACAATTATCCGAAGCAACAGCCAGGGAAAACAGTAGCATCAAGTAACCCATGACAAACAAAAAAAGTGAACTCATCTGAGCCTGTCTGAGCAGTACCAGTAACAGCTGTTCAGTCTTAGAGGCAGCACACACATTTGACATCAGGGTCTTGTTAAGATCCTGCTCCGAAAGCCTTTGATCAGATTGCATCCAAGCAGCTTGTCAGCCCCACCTCTGTTTGGCAGCACGCAGCAGATCTTTGCTGCTGTACCCCCATGACTCTGATCTTACATCTGCCTGCACAACACAGCCCTCTCCAGAAGTTTACCAGATTCCGGACGTAACGAAGCACTATGCAGAGCTGTGTATTTTTCACAAGGATTAAAAAGCAACATCTCCTGGCGGTGCGTCAGATCGCGAAGCCTGTGCTTTCCCACTAGCTATGTGCAGAGGTTATTCCAGCATTATAATTTGTCTGCTTGGGAGTTTTGCTTGTCTCTCTCTCTCCTTCCAAGATGGATTAGAAACAGAACGAAAAAGCAAGAAAAAGCAAAATACCAAAGAATTGGTCTTACATCTCTTTCCCCCCTCCTCTCAACGCCCAACCTGATGAAAGTCACAACTCCAGCTTTATTCTGCAGAACTAACGCTATTAGTATGGAGGCTGCTGGTTTTTTTTTTTAACTGTGCTCTCTCCATCTTTTAAAGGGCATCATTTTCAAGCTGACATGTCTGAGTTAGCTCACACACACAGGAGTCCTCTGCCAATTTTTGGGAAGTGCATTACCACACATTTCTTTCCTAAAATCTTAAGCAAAAGGGCATGTTGAAATGGAAAACTGACTGCATCAAGATAACTGAAATTTTAGTTATGACCACATGGTAGTACCAAAGTCATAGCTAGTACAAACATTTCATAAAGATGGGATTCAAGAACCCAAAACATTCTGTGTGGAAGCTCTCTGCCTGTGAAAACACATATTGTTATTGCTAATGCACTTTTGGCACTGTGACAGACATTTGGACGCCCAGAGAAGCTCCAAGCAAAGTGCTCAGGACGTCAGTCTCAGGACCAACAGACCGCAGTGCTGTGACACCCCTGCACGTGCACCAGCTGCCGAAAAACTTCACAGTTATATGGGGAGGTCTGCATAAAATACAAGCGATGCAGCCCTGTAAAAATATGCTCAAGAGCCACCCTTGCATATCAACCTCTTCTCAAGGCGCTGGCACTTGGCAAAGACACCATGTACTTTCACTTGCAAACTAAGAAAATGAAATACAGAGTTTGGGGCCATTTCTAACCTTGGAATCTGGCAATGTCGTTTTTAAAAGATCTCCAGTGATGTGAAAGTGCCTACTTTTAAAACCTCAGCCTTTGGCAAGCGTGCCACAGCTAAAATTCATGCACAGGAAGTGATACGAAATGAAACCAGAACTGAAAAGCACTGAAGAAGCCAGCAGGTCGCTCCAGCATAAATGCTGCAGGCGCACGCGTTGCTCTGAGCTGTGCTCAGAACAAAACTGGGATAAACCAGCAGGACATCCCCGTGTCACACAGACCTGAAACAAGTCTCAAAGTCTGCACACCAACTGATTTTGACAGAGCCTGCTGAAGCTGCACAAGCTCAGCGAAGAGCGACAAAAACCACGCTAGCGTTTCCCCTGCAGCAGCCAGCCCAGCACCGTGCCCTAACGCGTATCCACAGCACCGATGCTGCAGCACAGGGTGATGGTCAAAGCCCCATGCAGATGACAATGTCAAGGCAATACTCTGGTGTTACGGTACACAGCTTCTGCTTTCCCAGCACCAACCTCACCACCCTGCCCTGGAAACACACGTGCTAAATACTTAAGGTCTGGGCAACCTTGGCGACATATTATTACGGACAAGGAACCTGAGACAGGGTGTTGCCTGAGATCACACACAGAGCTAGTGACAGAAGTACAGACTGAGTACACGTAGCCACACTATCCTGTGTTTTAGCCCTCCACCTTAACGCGACACAGTTCAAATAAGACAACGCAACTCTTTTGGTCAGCCTGCAGCGTTCTCCTTTGAGAAATGTTTGTTGAAAGCAATCTTTGGGCAGCACGAGTTGTCTTGTCAGCCACATCCATCTGTCTGCACAGGCACACGGTGCAAGTGGCACCTGTCCTTCCTGGTGACATGGGGACAGGAGCTAGGGATGTGCCTGCTCTCTTTATCAGTAGTTTCCAGCATGAGCTACAGAGAAATCCCAAATGCTGGGCTCTGCACCCTGAGGCTGCCAAAACTGCACAGTATTGCTCCTCAGCAGTGAAAAATGGGGAAGAAACTACAATGACAGATTAAGGCTACAAAGAAGCTACAAGTTGCTGACACAAAAAAAAATTCAGAAAATTCATGGTGATCTACTGCAGTTCTGGAGTACTTGACAGCATGTCTGCCTTCACTGGAGCCTTCTCAAGAAGTGGACAGTAACAACCCTATCTCCATCTTTTCTCATGCTGAAGCAAAACTTCGACTTTATATATGTTCAGATGACACATAACCTAACCATGAATTACACTGCTCATTGAAAAATAACTTTCCATCATACCAAATCTTGTAACATACAAACCAAACTCTGCCTAGCACCTCAGCACTGCCACAGGATCCCTAGCTACAAATTCTGCTCTTAAAACTGCCATGGACCACTTTTACATCGCTGTGGGTGGTACACGCAAGTCCTGAGTTTTCTGTGATGAAACACTGGCATTTTAGTTAATAAACAGCTCTCTCTTTGCGATTCTGGAAGGCACCACATCGTGGTGTCTGGTCTGCAGCGTTCCAACCACGCACAGCAGAACCTGCGCTTGCCGCACTGGGAATCCCAGCGACAGAGCGCGTGGGCAAAGTTCCCCATTCCTACAGTGGGCATGCAACACGAAAGCTGTATCGGCCCAGGAGTGCAGAAAGGATGCCGCCGTATGTCCACTGTGCTCTCAGAAATTCCCTCAAAGCAGAAAAAAGGTCCTTAAGCGATTCAGGGTCAAATGGCAGACAGCAACTCAGATGAGCATTTGACTTTAAAGAGTCATTTAGAAGTCAGAATGTCTGAATAAAAAGATGAATATGATAGGACTAATGGGGCCCAATGGTAATTTTTTTAAAAATAATTTCCCAGCCTAAACCAAAAGGAAATTAAGAAGCTCCTTAAGATGAACTTCATGCAATTCAAATCACGCTCACAAATTTAGTTATGCGAATGTAATGACAGCAGCATATCTGCACAACCTTTTGAAACCTGAGCACTGGTTATTCCCTCATGTTTTCAAAACAACTGAATTACAGCCATCATCATCTCCCCTAGTAGAATTCGGCACCATGACTCCCACGGTTCAGCTGTGTGGGGCCACGAAGTACAGCATAGAGGTGTTTCTGAAATCTCAAACTCATTTGCCTGGGTAGTCATGCAAGGTCAATCATTTTCAGACGTTAAGCTCCAGGAAAATTGCAGGCCTTACTGAAAAACCTGTTAATGTTTGTTATTATAGCCTTGGTAGATAGGATGTGAGGATTTAACCTGGAAGCGGTATCTAAGAAACACAGTGGACAGAAAGTCCTGATGACAAGTGGGAAAGCCACAGCACCTGGTCAGGCAACCTGGTCCAAAAAGTTACACAAAATGATAAAACTTACATCCCAACAGCAAAAAGAAACTCAGAACCATGAAAATTTTATTTTTTTCAGAAGTCCAAGTCTGAAAAACACCTGTAATTTACATGCTGACCAGCATTTTACTGTTGCTTTTGCCCTTGAAAAAATCAATTCTAACACCCATCACATGACGCTTAAACAACACTGCTAGTATATTGCATAAATATGCAAATTTGCAGCTTTTCCTTATGGTGTCCCCTTCAATTCCTAATTAAATTATTTGCCTAGCAGTAACAACGTACAGTCTTTAAAGGGACAAACTTCAGTGATGAGAAAACAGTTTTCTGAGCCCTAAAACCAAAATGGATCATTTCTTCCTGTGCCACACACCTTACCTCTTTGTTTCATCACTTGCAGAAACGGGAGTGGGCCAAAGGACGGAAGTGGGAATAACCGTACTTTCACACATTAGTAACAGAGCAGTTACCACCACACTAACCTAAAACTCACTAAATACCACAGATGTCTGATTTGTTCTCCACTTCAAATGGAAGTATAAGCTGAATTACGTTTGTACAGCTCCTCCAAAAAGCAGGCAGTTGGCTCCTACGAAAGGCAGTGCAAAACGAGAGCTGAGCCAGCAACCATCGAAGCAGAGATGAAGCCTAAAATGCAGAGCAGGAAAGGAACCGGCCGGGCACGGTACCCGCCATCTCCAAGGCCACTCGATGGTGACTTACGAGATGCGTGGCACCAAGAACTACACGCAACTGCGAAGCGGGTCAGAAGGGATGCACACTCATCGAGTCTTCCCGAAGCACACGCTCGTTTCTGACCCCCTTTTCCCCAAACCCTCACCTTTCTGATGGGAAGAGAAGCCGGTCTGCAGCGCTTACATTCAGATCCAGCACGGTAAAAACCAGCCGGCCCAACAGCAGCAGCACGAAGGAGCGCGCGGTGTCGTTTCAGAGCCACCACAAACCGCGCGCGTTGGAGCCAACACCGCCGCGCATTCAGAACGCGCGAGTTCCCAACGGAAAAAGACGAATAAAAATTAAAAATAAAAATAAGCCGACCTCAGACCTACAGAACTCCCTCCAGCAGGGCCGTCGCCCCGCCCCTCCGCGGGCCCGCCCCGCAGCGCCCCGCGCCCTCCAGGTGCTCGCCCGGCTGCACCCCACCAGCTACGCTTTCCGCCAGGGGCTGGGGGCGTCCCGCCCCAAGCCCTCCCGCCCGGCGGATCTCCGGAGCAGCTTTCCGGGTGGTCCCACTTCTGCCGAACGGCCTCAGAAGGTTCGAGCGGAAAATGAAATAAGAATAAAACACGAAAATAAACCCAGCCCCCGCCTCACCGCGCCGCTGCCC
>VXAL01009179.1:424313-516746 GCA_013399475.1 Chauna torquata
CCCTCCTTTTTTTTGGCTATCATTAAAAATTCCTTTCCTCGCTAATTCATTCATTAACAAGATGAAGCGCGCTCGTCCAGAAAGAAATTCACCCTGGCCAGATACCTTCCCTCGCAGCAATCCTTTAGTGGTCATCTGTCCCAGCCGCACGTAGAGTATTTGCATAGAGCAGTGTAATTTCTTTTCTGGTTACACATTAAGAAACAGTTTTCTTTCACCTCCCCGGGGACTTTGCAGGAAAAACAGAAGGGAATTGTAATGGTCTGAGCGAGTGACGCAGACTTAAATCTTTTGCGGAGTTATAAGCAGTTTGCTCCAGAGCAGAGCTAGGACAAATTCACAGGGCTGTCTTCTAGAATAGCGTAAGATCTTAAAATATTTGGAGACGCACCCATTAAACATCAGTGTGCCAAGCGCTCACTCAGGTGGGCTCACGGAAAGCCACGAGCAGAATTATCCAAGCAAAAGAAAATCTAGGTTTGAAAAACAACTGAGAACAGCAAGGGGAAATATTTGGCTTCAAAGGCCTGAAGCTGTCACTTGTGCAGCAGCACTCTGTGCTGCTCCATAGAAAAATCCTTCTTGGAAAAAAAATAATAAAATAAAAAATATCCCTGAGTGCCACCACTAAGCCCCTTTATAGCGAGGTCAGTTAGCCGGTGCTCCGGTTTGGACACCAGCTTTGTGTGCAGCACAGCTGCCTGTGGAGATGCAGGGCAGAGGGATGCTGCCAGCACGGCTTGGCAGCACCCGCCCGCCCGGGCGCCAAGGTGCCTGGGGTTTGCTCCTGGGCCACGTCTCGCCTGCAGCAGCTGCGGGCTTCGGTTTCCCCTGCCAGCCGCAGTTCCAGATGCTTCCTCCTGTGCTTGGTCAGGCCAGTTTCAGTGCCTCTTCATGGGTTTGTGCTCCAGCCAAGTCCATAAATCCTCTTTCTGCCCATTCTAACTTGTGTTAATATCTTGGGATTTAATAGGTGATTTCCGTGTGCAGCCAGGCATGAAGGTTAATGTTTATCTCGTTGCTGACTCATTAGGGAAGAGAGGTGAAACACACGTAGTACAAAAGCTGCAAATCAAGCCCGGTATCAGCGAGTCCTTCCCAGCCCCTGACTTTGCTCTCCTCTCAGGCCATCCATTCACCACATCGGTGCAACTAGAGAACAACCTATGCCCCTCTGTGCTGCCATGAGCGTTCAGAAAACTCGTCTGAGTGTGAACTTCCCCAAAACACCTTGGAAAACCATGTGGGGAGACAGAGAAGGCCCTAGTTAGAGTGTGTGTGTGTGTGTGAGAGAGAGAGAGAGAGAGAGAGTGCATTCAAGGCATTCCTGCAGAAGTAATGCCTCCCCTCACGGCAGGCAAGCAGCTCCACAGGGACAGCAAGAAAGCTCCAGGAGCTCAAACTCAGAGCAGTCTGATTCTCTTCCTCCAGACTTTCTGCTCATGGCACTTCGCACGTATTTATGATACTCAGACAAGACTATGTGCTTGTGCCAAAGGCAAGCTTCCAATGCTTCAGGATATTTATGATATTTCCTGCTTTTAGGGGAGCATTATGAACTTGCCCATAACACAAACTTCACCTTGGTGTGTTTCTCCAGGTGATGGCATCTCCAAGCTGCAGGCATGACTTGTGACGACCTCCCTCTGCTTGTCCCCACGTGAGACTCCAGAGCAATCACAGCAAAAGCTTACAGTGGAAGCTGCGCTAAGCAAGTATGAAGACATTTCAACTGTCTCTGCTTAAACTGAAAATCATCGCCAGAAGAAACTGCATACTCTTGCTCCCATCTGCAGGTGAGCGACAGGATTATAGCCCAAAAGACGTAAACGATTCAGAAGGAGTGCTAAAAATATTCACTGAGACAAAGTCAACTGTATCCAGCTCAGTAAAAGTGGAAAACCCAGGTATGGAGCTGATGAGAGATTCAGCCTCCAGTTTTTCAAGTCCGTTATTAACAGCCAGAAACAATTTCCCTATTTATTATAATTTACTGCTACTACTAAGGTCAGGTATAGTCCAACACAAAGGTAAAAGTAGTGCCCATGCAGCTATGATCTCCAGCACAAGGGCGTCTTATGGTTGATCACCAGCTTGGTGAGGTACCAATATTTAGAGCACAGCTCTATGAACTTACCAACGCTTCTGTTTGAGTGGTTAATTCTGCTTCTTTTTTCTTGTTCGGTGAACTGGTCTCTGTTTTTCCCTGCATTCCTGTCATGTCGCCTCTGCATCTCCTCTGCAGAGTATCGTCCCAGCTGGATTTCTCTCCCCTGGCTTCTTGTGCTGGGGGTACAAAAAGAGTCTTTACAGACTGACTTCGTCTTTACAGATCAACAAACTGTGAAAGGATCTGACTTCCTGTTTCATTTCCGTTCAAGTTCTCAAAGTCACACAGGCTGTGTATGCTTCTCTATATCCAAGCCACAAGAAAAAAAAATCAAGCATAACTCAGCTATTCGTAAAGGTCAAGTTGTTACCTCTGCACATCTTCCAAGTTGTTTGAGTGCTGGAGACTGCAGGGCGATTTTCAGACGGTGAGGTACCACCCATGCATGGTCTGTATCTTAGTAGTAATCCTCAAAGAGTCTGTCTTGGTGCTGCCTCTTCTTTTCAACTCCTACGTCATGTTTGATTACTAAGTATTTAAGATAAACAGTCAATGTACTTCTGTAGAAACCCTTGTGACGGTGAAGAGGTGTTCCACACAAGCATCCCTTCTCCATCAAGGTAGGGACCATGGATAAAAGCAAAGTTTACACAGATGATACGATTATATCACTTCATAGATACAGGATTTTTAATAGGAGTAAGAAAAGAGTCCTTTGAGAGATTCTTTCCTAACCCCCTCCTCACTTGTTTTAAGTTAAATGAGACCACTGATTTCTCAACAGTCTAAGGCTACTAATTCTTTCTTAATTATATTGTAGGAAGATATATTGCAATGCCATAGCCTGCAAGTTTGCTAAATCCAGTCTCTTGCTCTGAAAATACCCACAAGTTCCTATTTCAGAGATGGAAGCAACCATTTGCCCTGCCAGATTGGTCTTCTGTTGACTGTTGCTCCACATTACAGATGGATTAAAAAAAAATTGCTGGAACGCGTGTGGTTACTGACTCACATTTTCCCTTTCATGGAAATGTCGATTTCCCGTCTACATTTTTTTTATTTCATTATTTTTGTTAAAATTATTTTGAAAATGGTATTTCTCCATTAAGATCCTTGGATCACGAGCATTTGCTTAGAACAATAATGGATATTTGGAAAAGTAGGATTGGGAAATAACCTTTACTTACATTACATTATTCTTTCTGTTTGTTGGCACCTCAGGAGCTAAAGGTGAAATCTGCTCTCCCTTCTCCAGCCCAGCGCCTAGGACCCATGATTACAAGCCTGCAAAGTCTTCCTTTTTCACCATTTACTGTGGAGGAAGGAGAAGAGGAACAAGAAAGAATTTTATGGCTTTAGGTGTTCACTTGCTGCCTTTGGATGCTCCCATGCTACTCATGCTCAGATGCATGAGAGCATCCAAAGGCATCAAGTGAACACCTGAGGACAGAATATTTATATCTATGTGCATACATTTATGTGTACAAGTATTTTATGCGAGTAATTTTTTTGGCTGTGTTCAGCTTCCATTAGCAGAACAAGATAATTCTGAGAGGGGAAACACTGTGGGTGGGCTACAGGAGCAGCGCTTCTCCAAGGGGAGGTTTGGAAAAAAAAGTAGTGGCAGAGAAGAAAGAAGCATTGCACATATCTCTTTTTGATTTTTTTATTTACTTCCTCAGCATTGTGGTGTGTGTGTGTTTGTTTGGTTGTTTTTTGTTTTGTTTTGTTTTTCCAATAAAGCAAAAAAGCAAGTTGTTTAGTTTAAAAGATATGGTGAAAGTAAAATGTCTTCACTACAATGAATTCCCTTTTATCTTCTTAAATTCCTCTAAAGTACTTTCTAATTCATTTTGCCTGGTAGGTTGGTTTGCCCCTGCCAGAAACAATTGTGGATGGTTAGCACTGCTTACTCATCCTCTTTTCTTCAGTTTCCACATTCTTTATCCCATCTATCATTTTTCTCAACCAGGCATGGCTGGTTCACCTGGATAACTATTTATTAACTCTTTATGCTTTATCCAAGCAGGAAAAGCATGGATTCCCTCAATTTCCTGCTGTGCTGGGACATGAATATTTGCTTGAGCTCTGCCCATCTTCTATAGCCCTGTGGGCATCTTTAGAGCATGGTGAAAACACTGGGATTTCTGAATTCTGTGTTGCAGGGATCTAGGAATGTGGAGCAGTTTTGGAAAGTGATGTCATCTTTGCTCCAAAAGGATCAGGGGACAGGCAAAGCTCCAAAAGGAAGAAGAGGACAGACTGAGACCTTCAGCAGCCCTTCCTTGCAGGAAAGCCTCAGCTGAGCTTTGCAACTGCACCAAGTTATGAAAAAAGGCAGCATAAAATTCCTCCACACACACACACTGTGCCTTTTCTTATTAGAATCAACTACAAGATTTGTGCAGGGCCATGGGGAAAATGGGAAGACAAATCTAAAGTGGAAGATGGCAAGCTTGGCATGCTAGAGGCAGCGAACACCTGGGCTGATACAACCCACAAACTCAGAGTAGCTGCGTTTTGCTAAGTAGCCAGCATTTGCATGCCTGTGTATTTGCACTCTTTATCACGTTCACAAGCTGACAAGGAAATTTCCTTTGTCCACCCCCGCACTTCTGTGGCTGGTATTATCAGAGTGCCTCTCCTACCCGTGACATTCCCTTGTGGTTCTGTGAGATGTTGAAAATGAGGTCTGCATTTGGCTTCACCACAGCTCAGTGTGCTCCTTTCCCTGCTCGCAAATGATATGAAAGCTCTTGGTCTTCCAACAGCAGCTTGGAAACCCAAACATGATGTGGCACAACATCACCCAGCTATCTGAAAATTTTAGGCACAAATGCTTTAGAGATGTGATGAACAGAGTTGTCCCAGAGTTGCAAGCAATTTCTTCTCTATTGCTGAGCTCTAGAGCCAGCTTCTTCCTTTCCGTTTCCTCCCTCCTCGTTTGGAAGCTGAGTGAGGTTCCGGAGAAAAATACCCCCAAACTCCAATGGTACGTAGTCATTTTTGTCCCACTATAACAAGTTGTCTGATCCTCTTGTCTATTACCTGGAAGAAAATCACCCTTCTAGGATCAATTATCCTTGTCATTGGCAACTTTCTGCCACAGGCTGGAGAGGATGGGAGCAGAGAAGGTGCTGTCCTATGCAGGTGCACAAGAGGTGTCTTAGTGGGCCGACAGGTTATCCTTTCCTTCTGAAGGCTAGTAATGACACTAGCATCAATGCAAGCTACTTTCTCGACAAGTTAGGGTTTTGGAAGCATCAAGCATGTTGTTAGTGCAGAGCTGCCTCCTGCAGCCTGGACATGGGCATAGGAGATCGGAATCTTTGGGAAAAGGAATCCCTGTTACGAAATCTCTGACAGGCCTTGTTTTTGGACAGTTCTTTGTAAATAAGATAGTTCCTACTTGTGATAAGAGTCCATAATATGGCTTCTTTTTCTTTAGAAGTCAGCTTGCGAAGACTTGGAATTCTGCTGTTTCTCCATCAGGCTGTAACACATCTCTGTCAAGAAACAAAGCATGGCCTATTCCTAGGCACTTGATTTTTTTTTTTTTTCCTGGTGTTAGTGTCTGCCTTTGCAACAATGACTAAAGATTTATGTTTCACTGCTGTAAGTGCTTAGCAGCAAATTAATGTAAGTATTTTAAGACCTGGCTGCTGTCACTGATTCACTAAGACTACAAAATCAAAGGTCAGAGCACCCTCTTCCCTGGATTTCTCCTTAGATATAGAAGAAGCAAGCCACTTTCTGTCACCTCAGCTAGGAACTGCAGTTATCATCAATAATGGCTTATTTTGTATTGAAACAGCAAAACAAGGTCACTAAGGGAAAGAAAAGAGCCCATTCTTTTCAGAGGAAGGAGCCACCCCAACCCGAAACGTAAAATGTCATCAGTGAAAAGAATGAATTTCCTTCAGAGGGAGAGTTAGCAACAAGCAGGAAAATGAAACAGATGTAAAAACCTAGGTCACAGAGAGAAAGCAGCAGTCTGTACACAAAGGAGCAACAGTGCTGGAGGAAAAGTCATGAAGAGACAAGGGCTTGAGCATGCACATGCCTCTTTTCATAATGCAGCTTATTGACCTGAATGACTTTTAGTAGAAACAGTAACAGAAGATGTTCCTTTCTGAAAGACTCTTTGTGCAGCTGATAGTTTGCGTATTCTGAATTGCAAAGATAAACATCCTGGCTCTATCTGACATTTTCTTTACCCCATCTCCTAACAGAGTCACCACCCACAGGGTGGGATACAGCGCAGGAGTTCAGAGGATGAAGTTCTATTTTTGCACTTGCCAGCATCTTACGCATCTTCAGCAAATCCTTTTACCACCTGTTAAAAAAACGAGGAAAGGAAAAAAAAGCTCTCTCCATCTGAAAAGTGAAGCTTGAAGATTAACATTGAGAAATGCTGAAAATACCATGGTGATGGAGACTCTTCAACTGAATATACAGCACCGCTGTAATGACAAGCAGCACTCTCCTCTCTTTTTGCAGTCAGTGGAAATAAAAACAGAATCCTCCTACTTACAAGAGATGTTCAGCACCTTCCTCTTTTTCCATATTTTTGTATAGATGTCACTCCTTTTGACATTCTGGTATTTGGATTGCAAGCACTAGGATTTCTACTTTTCTGGCAAGTACAGGAATTTACTTTTACAATTTATTTTAAAAATAGCCAATGTTGAGAATGTAAATGAAATTTCCTAGCCGTTCCTGTATGGCTTCTCAAATATATACATACAGACACATTTCTCTGGACCTATCTTCCACCACAGAAATTTTGTCTCAATGGAATTTGGCTTTGGATATGTATAGAATTTCTGGGGATCCCGTGCTCCCGCAAGTTGTTCCCTCAGCATGTCAAACATCCAGAGAGCCCAGATGCCACCCCTGGCTGTGCACAAAGCAGCTTGTGCAGCATAGGCACCGAAGGTCCAATGCATCCCCAGCAAGCTGGACTGCAAGCATGTTTGCTACAAATTACCGGATTCCAGGAGCTGGTGCTTCATTTCAGCCTTTTGCAGCCATTTTACAGAAGGAAGGTGTGGATTTTGAGTAGCAATAGAAGAACAAAGCAGTAGTCTTCCTCCTAAGCTCAGGAGAACTGTCTTGGATTCTGCCTTTATTTCCTCAGCATCATTTCTAGATTAAATTAGATCCTCTGAACAATCTGGACTTATGTTACATCGGAATAATGGTACTTTCTGTGGCACTTCAAGTTGACAGTTTGCAGATACTCAAAGTTGCTACCAAATTTTTATGGGGAGTTTTACATTGAAAATAATTGTCAACTATACAGTCACATAATTAGATCCTTATGTCACAGGTTTTGTTTGAAAAGCTCACATGGTTTCTACATATGTTAATAAACTTGTTTTAGCAACGACAGCATAAATATATGAAAAATTTTCTGGGAGGAGAAATGAAAGGGAGACTGTTTAAGCTTCCATTTTTGTGAAGAAAGGAGTCTGCCATACTAGAGAGACAGCAGGAAACCAATGCGGAACAGAATGTACAACCATTGCTTCTGTTAAATACAGCTTTGCGTCTCTGGTATGTTAAAGAGTCTTGTTCCTGGACTCTCTTCTGCCAATAAGTGTCTCATGCCCCCAGAACACCTCACCTTCAGGATATTTTAAAAAGCTGAGTACAATGAGGATATTCTGACTCTTTCTCCATCTACTGTAAGCTATTCTAGAGTGTCCTGAAGCACTCCTCTACAAGCACAACGTTGTTGGATTCTCTTTCTCTTCTCTCTCTCTCTCTTCTCTCTCCCTCTCCTTCTTTCTTTCCCTTTTTTCTTTCTCTCTTTCTTTCTTTTTAGATTAGATCTAATGTAACTATTAAATGCACAACTCTAGCTTCTGCTAGTGAAGCTATTCTGCCATCAATTGTGTATTACAACTGAAAAAATGAGCAAAACATAATTTGTGCTCTGCTACACTTGTTTTTTTTCCAAGTGAACATAGGAGCAGTCCCTAGTCCACTGACCTTCAAGTATTATTCTGACGCAAAACGTACTAGTATGACTCAAACAGCATGACTAAAACAGCATCATGGTAAGGTAAATATATTTATACTTTCTTTCAGTGGAAATATTTCCAGGAGACGGACTTCAGAAGGAGCTACACCCGGTAGTAAAATAGTTTATGCTCAACAAACAAATACAGCGAGCTGTTACAAAGCCCGGTATGGATCTCAGCCAGAAATGAGCCACTACTTTCAAGTGGCAATATGTCGGCTGCGAACGTGCAACTCAACAGAAGCTGAGACATTTGTATAGTCAAACTAGCAGGAGGCCTAAAACGCCAATGTTAAGGCTGCAGAAGGTAGTAGATTTGACACACTGAATAGCCTGTGTCTCTGTACATAGACCTACAGCTTTTGAAAGCTTTTTTTCCTCCCCTCTAAATCTAACACCACATTTGACTTGTTTTTGGAATTAATTGGAACATTTCAAAAAAGCAGCTTCAATGTGGCTGACAGAATGTCAAATACACTCTAGCCAGTTGCCATACCATATATTTTCCTGATCAGAAACTAGTACAAGATTTACTAGTGCAACATAAACAGAGACCTCTGCTACCTTCCCGCCTCCATCACCTAACTACTGTGACAGACTTGTTAAGCCAGACACCACTGTCATGAACAGCTAGAAGAGTTTTGACTTTTGATATAGGAGCCCCACAATGTGAAGGCTACTATCTTGCTAGAAGTTGAGATATGCCTGTCGCACTAATGTCTGATCATTCACCTCAAAAGGAGGCCAGGATGTGCAACGTGCTTGAAAATACTGTAAGGCGACAACATTAGTACACACAAATTTTTATACAACAATTTGCTGTTTAAATGCTGGATCCCCGTGTATATAGTTTCTTCCCAACATAACTGCTCTCAGCACCTGAGCACTTTGTTTCTAGGACAGGGCACTCTGGACACAGAGCTGTGTCCTTATGGTGGGTATACGCCTCCTGCCTCTCTAATGTTCATCACCGTACCTTGAGCACAAGCAGTCAGCAGAAGAGCACAAATTCCCATACAGCTCTCATGATTTGCCACTTGTGCCTCTTCTTTTGTTTTCTGACAAATTTCTACACCCCCCCTGCCAAAAACATCTAGGAAAGACGTTTTAAAGTGTTCAATAGTTAACAAACCCCTCTCTCTTTCCCTCCTACAGAGTGATGTAGGAAAGTGATAAGTATGTATAGAAGGGAAGAACTTGGAGAAACATGAGTAGACATCTTGGGACATCAGCTCCAGCAGAGCTTCCCAGAGTGATACAAATAGAGCTCTGGGGACTGTGTCCTCCAGTAGAAAGCTTAGAACAGCAAGAACTACTAAAGACTGCCTTTCAGTGCAACACTTCTCTACAATAAAATAACAAATTTTCAATTTCAGTGGCTGGAGAAACTCTTAAATGTTAAAAAGAAAAGGCCTCAATAACTACAAGAAATAGCTGCAATAATGCAGGATGGCAGATGTCCCGTGACAACACCGTGGCGTGGAAGAAGCGTTTGTAGTTAAGACAACCCACCCTTATACTGCTTCATTACAGACAACCTCCAACATTTACACAGGGTATGTTCCTCATCTAATATCCCTTCATCCAATTGGAAAGTTTTTCTCTTGCACCTATAAAATACAACAGAGGGAAAAGCTCAAATAACATGGTAGAAATTGACACTTCTCTGCATAACTTGGAAAAAGTTTGACCTCAAGCAAAGCTAGCCATGGAAAATAAAACCCTGCATTACATAGGACAGTAATAGCTCTGAAAAAAACTTTATAACTTAAACTGCAGCTTTCATGGCATTGGATTCCACAACATGCACATTTGGTTGTAATACTTCTTTTTTTTTTTTAAAGCCATTTCACATCTAAATAGATTTATCACGATGGTTGCTTCCTAACACAGGGTCTGATGTGTGATAGAAATGACAAACTAGAAAAACAAGATTGCTAGAAAAAATAGGTTATCTAGAAATAGATTTGTAAAGCAGATAAAGAGTTTCTGTGGAGCACATAAGTACAGAAACAGTTCACATCTGAAATAGTGGAAAAGAGCATAACCATTTCCTCTATTTTTTTTCAAACTGACAGATGGTGTCTAGGCCTTGTGAAGGGTTATCCCTCTCAACTCTTGCAGTTGACTAACAGAGAAAAATATGCTTCTTGATTATTTGTCAAATCAAACATTACAGACGCAAGAGGAAGATTCAACCTTAGTCAAGCACTTGCACTACTTACCCTACCACGCCACAACTGGAAAAGTCACATCACACAAACAGAAACAGATGTTCTTGTTCACAGACAAATGCCATCCCTGCCCACCCATAAATCCTCTGGAGGCTGAAAAGGAATCATAGTCGGCCATGTACCGACTATCCCAGAACATTCTTACTCAAAGAGACTTACAATATCTTTATTAAATACCAAATAAAGATACTTTCCCCTCCCTGAACTTCATCTCTGCAGTCTCTTTGGGATATCACCTTCCAAGACAAAAGGCAAAGACTTCTGGGGGAATGCTTTTAATTTGTAGAGTGAACTATTTTGAAGGGATGATGCCTATTCTCAGTGTACTGTATCTTGCTGGATACCATTCACTGGAACCATTAGCTTCTCAGAAATAGCTGGAAATACTTTTTAGAATAAAAATCTTGATTACTACTTTGTATATTTGAGCATGTTTCCAGGCTAATCTTCCTCTCTCGCATCTCCAGGTGATACCATCCTCTTCAGCATTTCTCCCATCCTGTTCCAAAGACGTCAAAAGTTGGCTGCAATGGCTTTCTCACAGCAGACCTGCTGGATGGCTGCACACTCTCTAATGTCAGTCATGGCCTAGAATTAGACAACTTACAGCTAGTACAAAGAGGTAGGAAATAGCATTGTATCAATTTGGAGGAAAAGAGATTAAACAAATTAGAGATTGGTTGTAAAGTTCCATGTGAAAATGTAGACCATGCCATGGCTTCTGTAGGCGCACCATTCTTTCCCTGGTCAGACTCCAATGCACTGGCAGGGATCAGACTCACAATTAAACTCCAGAGTTGTCCATACCTACTAATAAGGAAGCAAACATATTTTTAAACTTGGCACTATAGGAAGACATTGCAGTCGATTCTTTTGTGTGTTTGCCTGCTGTCTTTCATTGTCTCTCTCTCTCTGGCCTTATTTCTCCCCAGCCTCCACCTGTCTTGGCCTCCCTAAGTACTTTTGGAAATTGGTGGCTGTCTTGATTGGACATAGCACCCTTGGCTTTTCCAAGACATTAGGCAGAACAAGGTAATGCAGTTAGGTGGCCAGGTGGAGCACAAAGGCTCTACCAGTTCTTCTCTGTGGAAGAAGACACAGGTAAACCCAATTCCTATCTGACACCAGCGACTCACTCAGCATATTATGAATATCATGAGTTACATTATGAGTGACTCAGATTTTGGTAAACTTTAATTTCTTTCTCATTAACTACCACATAATTAAACTCTGAGGCAAAACCCTAGGAAACCAGGTTTCCTTTCTTTGTTTGTTTAAATAGTCCCCTATGTCCCTCTTCACCACTGCTGTATTTGTATTTAGGGGGAAAGCAAAGGAAGGGCAGATATCATTTTGTGTGACATTAGTTTGCAAGCCCTGAATTTGGAAAAAAAATTACTAGGGATTGTGCGTGCAGTTGACATACCTTGAAGAAATCTATACACATTGTCAAATTACATACATCTTTTGGCAGTAAGTGCAGCATGCAGGCACTCCACTGCAGTTGCCACCCTTTCTTACAGCAGACTGTAATCTCTATGTGCTAACGTAATTTAGGAGCACAGACAATATATCCTTCATTTCTTCACATCTGATGGTCCTCTGGAACGAGGGTAGTTGGAGAAATAGCAACAAACATGCATAGGGAGACACATGCCTTAGAGTTCTAGTGAATGGCCAGTTTTCTTTTCTCCTGTGAGTGCTTGCATACGTGCCTCACACTGTGTAATAAATCCAGGCAACACCTTCTACGTTCACAGAGCAACTGAATGCGTATCTCAGGCTTTTACTGAGCACCAACAGAAGCATCATACATGGAAGCTAAGTAACAGTGTAGTGACTATGTGCAAATGCAAATCCCCCCAAATGGCATTGCAAATCACAAGGACAAGGATATTTTTAATTGCTATTGCCTGAGTTGCAGTGGAGAATGGTTGCAGCAAAGAAAGCAGATCTAGTTTGACAATCTTGCTGCTGGTCACGAAACTGCCAGGTAGCCAGTGAGACAACTTCCCCAGAGTCACACCATTATATCATTTAGCTGTAGAAACAAATGTGTACAAAGATTGACCTGAATGGTTTGATTTTCTGCAGAACAAAAAACAAAGCTGAAGTTTTGTGTGAGTTATGAAGCAACTCGACGATAGAAGCGTGCTAGAGGGAAAAGAAAACAATGACAAATTAATTTATTGACTCATGGCAAGAACACCACACAGCTCTAGGCCCTCTTACCAAAATGATAGATTACCTGGAAGGAAATGGCATTAGAAGGAACAGTTCTCAGACCTGAGTCTCTCTCATGCTACTGGAAGAAAAACACATTTGTCAAAAGGTGAAGCTGTTACAAGCTAAGATGATTGCCTCATCCATATCATGACCACAAGGTTTAATTGGTATTAAGGAATCACAAGTGTAATAGGAACTCAGCTAGGATTTTCATACCCAAAAATTCCTGGAGAGTGGGATGAGAGAAAACAGAGAGCCTCTTACAGCAAGCATGCGAGTTCCCCTGCAGAGATGTTGATCCCTATTGCAACCTTATACTTCATTATGTATCAGATATTTGTACTATATATATACTTCATCATATAGAGAATATCATGCTTCCATTTTAAAAAGATTAACGGACTGTTAATCAGATGGAGGTGTTGAAAAGGAAATGAATGGCTAAATATTAAGGGCCACCTAGAAAAATTAGTGTTTAATCCAAAAACTTTCTACTGCACAGGAAGACTAGACTCACTTCAGACTTGAGAACCATTCAACACCCAAGCTGTGAGATGGAGTACAACAGCATGCTTTAAGTTCTTTTCAAGCATGTCTGAAAAGGAAGGTAAATCCTCCAGTGACCTCCACAACAGGTAGACCAGGGTAAAAGAAGCAATCACCACCATATTTATACCATGCCTTACTTTGTGAAAGATCCTTGAACAAAACATGCTTAGGCCTCCGTCAGACTCCAAGAGCAGTGAGTGATTTTGAAGATTAGGCACTTTTTTGTGGTGATCAAGTTACCTTCAGGACACCCCATCCTAAAAGCCTCCCTTAAGACTTCATGATATATCCTGACATTCTTGTCTCATCCATGTGAAACAGCTAAGACTATCCACTAGCACCTAAAGCTCCCAACAACAGCAATAAAACCAGAACAAACTAATGGATGCACTAACTCCTGTAACTGGCACTAATACAGATTCCCAGCTTTGAATTTGCCTGGCAAGCAGAGTCCTGAACCCTTGGAGACCCAGGAGAGAGCTCCATCACCAAAGAAGGAAGTACTCTCACCATCAGTCTTGAGAGATGGCAAACGAAATGACATCATTCTGCAAGTACTCCGTGGATCTTGGCATCACTGAAGGGAAAGTTTGAGAGCTTGAAGAACCATTCAGCTCAAAGGAGCGTATGGTCTTCAGCAGCACACAAGCAGGATGTGTACAAACAGGCAAGATATGTGATATAAATTGCAACTTGACCAGAAGTGACTAGGTAGACTCCTCAAGGCACAACAGGGCAAACTTAAAGCTGCTGACAGCTCTTTCTCAATATTTGGGAGCAACCATTGGTACGTTATGCTGTCGCAGAGACCGAGTTAAGGGTGTGCAAAGTAAATTCCTGGTGCTGACTTCTGCCAGGTGAGTCTTCAGGAAGCTTAATATGAAATTTCTGCAATAATTGTTGGAGATACTCCCGATGCACGACTTCAGTGTGAAAACAAGCCTTCTGCTTGAGACCCAAGTAAGTCCTCTAGTTGAAATGGGGGTGCAAGCCTCACTAAATCAGTGTTTGAAACTAAATTTGAAAACTAAGATCTTCAGCATAATAGAGTACAAGGTAGGCTTCCTTCCACAGGATGAGAGGAAATGGGTTCAATGGCTCCAGGAGCTGGCAAAAAAACCCTCTATTGCCAGGACAGACTCCTTTGAAAGAAGTTCTTGAAAAAGTCAGGGAAGCTAGGTTGATTATCTGAAGAGTAAAATGAAGGCCAACAGTAGTCAGATCCTATTTGTTTAATATAACATCTCTGTGCTGAGTTCCATCAGAACATTCTTACCCTAAGGCAATGGTAACACCCCAACTTAGTCTGGGGAATAAAGCGGATGATGAAATTCAATCAGCAAAAATTAATCCTCATACGGGATGTGCTGAAAGGGGGGAATCTAAGCTTTACATATATGATCTAAACTGATCACTGCCACTCAACTTGGGAACAAGATCTCAGGATTTAATATGCTAAGAAGCATCAACTCAAAATAAGTCAAAACAAGTTGAACATTCAGAATTTTCAGGAAAGAGAGAACAAAGTGCTATTTTGCAACTGTGTAACTCGTGCACCTGTATCATGAATATTGTGAGCTTCGCTCCCTCTCATCACAAAAAAATATACAACTTGGAACTATGAAAGGTTCAGAGAAAGGCAATTAAGCTGATAAATATCTTCCCCATGAGGAATAAGTAGACCAGAACTCTTCAGCTTGGTAAGCAAATGTCCAAACAAAATGTAAGGTGGAAGGCTTACTGTGTCTGTGGGACACAGAAGTTGGGGAGATGAACTGCCCATTGTCTTTTCCAAAACAGAACTTCAGAGACATCAAATGAAGCTGTCAGTGGGTTCTTCAAACAGTAAGAAATTAAACTGCAGAACCCACTGCCACAAGATGTCATGGATATCGAGGGTTTATTGCCATTCCAAAACAATGACTAGATATTAAATAATCCTTAACGGACTTTTCTTGCATCAAATGCAAAAGCATCATTGGATATAATGTATAAAGTATAAATGACCAGAGGAGAATACACTGGAGTGCTAATGGACAGGATGTCTTTCGGGGGCTGGAAGTACCATTTGCAAGATAGTGTTGCTTTGGAGTTAAGGTTTCATCCTTTCTATAGTTCAATATATTCATATTTGGATAGAGCATTTTCCTTCAGAAACCCAGAAGTTTGGAGCAATTAGAACCAACACATTACAACGGGCATAACAATGGAATCTAAAGCCTCATCCACTGCAATTGGTGCAGTCGCAAGTACCTCTTGTGCACATTTCCTCAGACAATGAGGATGAAAAGTACCTCCAGCAGTCAAGAGGAGACTGCACATTAATTCATTAAAAAAATGGCTTTTGGATTACTGCTCTTGACAGTTAGACAATGAAAACACAGTATCTTTCCTGAAGATAGCTCAAAGAGTTTCTTTGTTCTGTTTGTTGTTGTTGTTGTTTGTTTTGTTTTTAAAAAACCTCAGATGCATCTCTAACATGTTTCATCATTTTGAGCTATAGCCTGTGGGGAAAGCTGGAAACTTGGTGCTTTCCTCTAATACTCTAGTTATTCATGGATATTTTCCTAATACTCTAATTAATGGCTTATTTTCTTGGAAGGCACAGACTGACTGATGGGAATTTATCATTAGCAGGCTTGGTGCTGACTCTCCTCACATTACTAGGAGAACAGAAAGAGACTGGACCGCTCCCCTCAGGAACTCAACTTTCCCCCTGCTGCCCGTTCCCCTGAAGCTTTTTGGGTAAGGCTAAGGGAAGTGAACCAGGGAAGATGAGAAGCGCTCCTATTTTGAGGACAAAGACATTATGAGGGGAGCACATTCTCCTGTTCCTACACATCAGGCTTAGTTCCTGTGGCTGTTCATGGCCCATAGAAGCATCAAAATGGGAGATCTCATCCTTATACTGATGCTCAGTGTTACAGTGTGGCACAGAAGACCACTAGGTGTATTTCTTTGAGAAATGGTGAGGTGGCTGCCAGGCATGTGAATCCTGAGGTGCTGGACATATGATTTTGCTTGCCAGGAAGGAGACAGAACAGCGGGCACCAGCTCCTTTGCAGTGATGAGAGATCACCATGCTCTTGTATTACAGTGTGCACAGAAAAAATCCGCCTCAACTGCTTTTTGCACATTCACATCTGCCCAAGTACTGAAAGTACAACCTCTGCCTCTACACATGCATGACCTATCTGTCACACTCTAATGTAACCTTCATCAAGATCCAATTTCAGCAAAAGTTTCAGAAGTTGTTTGCCATAGGGATAAAACAATGGTTCTGCCAAAAACACCACAGTGTCTAGAGGTGGTTTAAACAAATACAGAAACACACTTTTGTTTGGTTCTGCCTACCTCCACATGCAACTGAAACCCTATAGCAGAGAAATTAATCACACACCCACACTAAGTCTATACACACATGGAAATGGTAATATAAAGCTTAGCTCATCTTCTGGACTGGATGAGAGATGACAACACTCCTTGCACTAATCCCTAACACACAAATACACTGCTATTTGTAGCAAAGATTGGCTGTCCAAACACCTCCCTAAATACCAGCTCCTCATGTATTTCACTACCCACAGCCATTGGATAAGTATATTCCTTTGTTTCTGTTAAGATTTTGGGAACCCTGGGGCTTAACCTTGGGTCAGCCACTGTTTTTGCCCTTGGTTACATCCACTTCTCACTCATCAGCCCCTCTTTTAGATGGAGTCCTATACTGACCGCCTCAGCAGCAGGGTTCTAATGTTTCCTGACAATATCATGCCGTACATTACATGCAAAGAACACCCCATTATATTTTCAGGCATCTACTACTGCCAACCAGGTTTGCCCAGGTACCAAAATCTTTGCAGGAAGCCACATGCCTTTACTGTGTCATTCTGGAGGATCTGTTGAGCCCCGGCCTGAACAGGCCTTTGGCTCTGCAGAAAGAAACAGCTGATTGTCTCTCTTCTATTCATTAACATATCAACAGTCCCACCTGAGAATGAGGATGGCTTATAATAAGTGACATCTGCACTCACATGAAAGAAAACCAGGCTCTCTAATCCTACTCCTCACGAGCACGAGTGGGTACGTGACAGGCCTCTGCCCATTAGTAAGACAACGTTCATTGCTCCCCTGACCACAGAAATACGATCTAGCCAGCTTTTCTGCTTACCATTTGCATAACGGCTTTCGAGTTAAGTTTAGTGTAAAACCCCACTTAGTTAAAAGTGTTAGCTTTCCTGAGTAACAGGGCTCACAAATAGGTGCCAGACACAGTGCACTCTTGTTCACAAATGATTAGAAGTTCCAAAATCCTGAGGGGAACTTCTCTCTGCTACTGGAAAAACCTACAAGTGCGTTATTTCTCTTGGGTATACCACTTGGGCAACTTCTCCCCCGCTCAGCGTATTTTCAGTCAAGAAAGAAGTACTTTAGAGAACTCAAAGATACAAACCCTTCTACAGAACATGTCATTTATTTCCCTGTCATGGAAAAAGCTTCCAGTGGCTCATCCTTGGCAGTACATCTTTCCTGAATATTCTCTGTCTCAATTGCAAATTGTCTCTCTCAATTTTCTGTCTCAACAGCAAATTGTGAGGTACAAAGGAACAATTCCGTCACTGACAGGTAACAGGAGGAAAAATAGTGTAACTCATGTATACCATGCAGTGACAAGCAAAAACAATCTGTACTGTTCCTTGACCTTTAACTTCATTTCAAATTACAAATGTGTTAGTAGTAACAGAAAAGGGAGAATGCTAAACACACAAAATGAAAAACTTTTCTGCTTCATCCATTGCAGGATGTGAAAAGAGAACTCAATTCTTTATGGATGAAAGTAACTTTTCCTTTGAGGCATTCCAGATTCATTATGAAGATGTGGGAAATCTGTTCCCCAGTTTAATATTAAACCAAAATATAATCCTTTGGTCTTTAACTGAAAACATCTGCAAGAAAACTCTGCTGATCAAAATTTACTAGCTAATAAAGACTGTAATGAATTTCCACAGTTAGAGAGTTATGCATGTTTTATATAAAAGCAATCAGGACACTACAAAGCACTCAACACTAAGAGCAAAGGCAAATATTATTTTGTAAGGCATAAAATAAAGTTACATCATTGCAAATTAAAATGAATTTTATGGCAATAAAACAATATACTTCTTTTTCCCCGATACAGAGCCGAATTAAAATATAACCAAACCTACTTTCAAACTCCTTAAAGCAAGAGATCAGACAAATATGTCAAATATGTTTAATTTTTTTTTCAAAATAACTGATGGCAAAATAAAATATTTACATCACGTCATACTGTGTAAACATGTAACGTCACTGTACAAAGAAATATACATGCAAAATAAAGCAAAAATTTAACTAAAACAATAAAGGAAAATAATACACAATGATATGAGGTTGGTACGAATACACATCCAGTTTTGAAGTCAGTTGCTCTCTTTTAAAAAGTTTCTGTACAACTTTACAAAAAACAAAAACAAACAAAACAAAACAAAAAAGGAATAAATAGAATACAGTGGAAGCCGCAAAGCTCAAAACTAACCCAAGCTAGGTTATGGCTTAAGACCCATATATCTAACTATTGTGGGATGTCGGCTTGGTTTCTTTAACCATGGCATTTCACACAAACATAGATGACAACACACCCATATGAACTCAGCGATGCACAGAAAACCATCTCTGTCTTTTTAAATAGCTCACGTTAATATTACTTCAACCTTAAAAACAGTTACTAAGACAATTACATTACGTGTCAGATTCTCATCATCTGACTACTACTTTTTGAACGTATTTTTCACCAAAGAGCACAAAATTCATTTGTTCATTTCACAGAAAGAAGTAAATACAGTTCTGAAAATTCTAAAAAGTAGTAAGTGTTGAGACTGATTTTGGGAAAGTCATACTTTGGCATTTTGGATATAATAATAAATTTTAAAAAGTGTCACCCTATTTCTTAACCAGTTTGAGATTTGGGATACGAATCTCTTTTAAACAATCCTTAAAACTGACTAGTCTTGACTAAATTCTATGCTAACCCTCATCTTAAACTAATAATGACAGTGTGGTACAACACACCCTCCCCTGCCCACCCAGGAACCCCAAACACACAAACAAAACCATAAAGCTCGCCGTACTAAGTATGTGCTTTTTCTATATATTTATTACAGTTACAACAGAGGTCCTCATAAATAGTTGCATAAAATGTTAAAGCCACAACATTGCACATGATATGAAATAAAACAAAATCCCAAATGAGTGCATTTACAGTATTTCATCCTGCTGTATACTGCTTGACAACCAGGCTGGCAAGCTGGGCACCAACCGGACGTCCTTTTCTAACGGGACAGCGAGTACTGACCCAAACTGAAGACCCGCACAGTGGTATACCACCATTTAGGAAGGAGGGGGAAAAAAGGATAAGGAGGGAAAAAAATTACAGACCGAAGGCAGGTAACAGTCTATATACAAGTAAGGCCTACATTTTATCAGAGCAAAACGATTCATTCTATTTGTATGCAAAAACTCTGAGGTTGGATGCACTTAAAAGCAGAGTCCGATCTCAGTGCACTGCTACGTGAGATACATACAGGCGAGGCAACTGGAAAGCTCTAGGACCAAGTGAAAACCAGATGTTATAAATGGAAGCCTTATCAATAGGCAGCCATTTTGGTGAGTCTTCTCCAGGCATGATTTCATTTTTGTTTAACACCAGTGCTTTGAACATAGGCATTTCTTCCTTGAATAAATCTTGAAAACGGTAGTTAAGTTCACTTGCAAAATTCAACTCGTTTATTAAAAAAACTATTTTTTTTTTGCAGAAACCTGAATAAAATACTGTTACTGTATCACTTGTGACTGCTTTTGCAGAGTACAGTGCTATCGTCCTCCACCCCAGTGAAGTCTGCATTGCCAGTTCCACGCGCAACCTCGCGTGGTCCCCTTGGAATGCGTTTGCACACGAACGTTCGCTAGCAGCTGGTTGGCTCGGGGTTTGCTTTCCTCAAAATTCAAGTCAACAGCTGATTGGCAGGAGGAGTCTATCTCCAGTCTGATTGATTGGCAGGAGGAGTCTATCTCCAGTCTGATTGATTGGCAGGTGAAAGAGAATGAGAGAGAACTTCAAGCAAGGTCAAACTCTTGGCAAGAGCCTGCTCTGTAAGAAGTTTTTAATGCTACGGATGGGTCGAACATCATTCTGGTGTTTTCGCCGCTCAATGAACGAAGTCAGTCTGGATATGTCAATGCTGTCAGCACTTTTGCTATTCCCCAGCTGCAGCCATTGCTCCTGGAGGGCCACTGCAGCTGAGGGACGCTTAGCTGGGTCATCCTGAAGCAGGAAGCATACAAAATCTTTGGCCTTCTGGCTAACTCCTTTGAAGTAGTCATCTGGGAAACTAAAGTCTAAGCGGCAAATATTCAGGCAAGTTTCCTCTACACTTTCATCCAGGAAAGGAGAGACGCCACTAAGAAGGACATATGTGAGCACTCCAATGCTCCAAACATCTGAAGTGAGGGAAACAGGATTTCCGAGAATAATTTCAGGAGCTGCAAACTCTGGGTTTCCAAGTAACTGGTGGATATAATATGTGGTATTAAGCTGGACTGCATCTCCAAAGTCAGCCAGTTTTATTGTTGGCTTAGAGGAACTCTGGTCCACCAAAATATTTTCAGGCTAGAAAACATAAAATCAAAAGAAAAAATGTATTTTTTTGTCACTCTAACACACGTTTAGTGTTTCAACATTACTATTTCCCAGCCTGTGCTGTCAGCTCAAGAACGTAACAAACAGCTACAGATGATGAGAATTACTGCTGAAGGACAGCTCTGCAAAGCTCCCAGGCAGTGCTGGCAATCCTTTCCCCAGACCAACTGGCAGGCACTCTTGCCAACTGAAGTGTGCCATTAGTGTGTTTTAGCTGCTGGCACTGTAATTTCTGCAGGAAATATAGCTCTGCCAGATAAGACTGCAAATGCTCACAATAACAGCTCTGCAAAATTTCACAGAAACCTGTGTTTGGGAACTTAATCTTAAAGAACAGCAATTATAAATAGAGGGTGGATAAAACAACTACTCTATTTGCTTTATGATGGAGAGAGAACAAAAACCTTGCATTTGAACTTCCGCTGCAAGTTTCTCAGGGAAAAACAAAACAAACAAAAACAAACAAACAAAAACAAAACAAAAAAACAGACATCAAAACCAAACAAAACTGTGCCTGACAGCAACTGTTTCCAGCACAAAGCACCACACATGGCCAGCAAGCTTTAAGGGGAAAGCACAGGGAATTCAAAGCTTCTGCTTTGATGGCTATGAGTGTTTTGAAGTGTTTGGGGATGGAGCCCCACCCCTCTTCATACAGTCTCAAGGCAATTCACAGTTCTGTGCTCCCAGCTGCCAGTTTACTAGAAGGCTTTTATGCCTGGAACGGCCCACACTGCTGGGAATTCCATTCACTCCTCACCTTTAGGTCCAAATGTGCTATTCTGCAGTTGTGGAGATACTGCACAGCTTCCAGAATCTCTCCCAGGTAGAGTCTGATCTTCCCTTCAGTGAGGTTTCCCCATCGCACAACGTAGTCTAGAAGGCGACCCTGGTCAGCCCTATTGGAATTACAAACATTACATTTTAATACCGAATACAAGAACTGAAAAAAAAACCACCATACAATCAGTTTTGAAAGTTATATTAAAAAAAAATGCTCAAGGCAAATGTCCCTTAACAACCACAACTGCATGAAGTAATCATCACTGTTTCCGATGCCTGGCTACAGTTGCTCTATCTTCTACTTTTCTGACTGCCAGTGGAAACGTTCGATGTCATTTACAGCTGACCTGAACCTAAAATAAGGTGAACTCATTTTGGAGTGGGAGCAGAGGGAGAAGGCAAAGGAGGAAGGGAAGAAATACAGTATGTTAGCCAGACTGAAAGATCAGATGCGTCCTGCCATAGACTACGGGAATTACTACAGCCTTCAGAATCTAGAAGACTGAGGACTAGGATATGAAGAGGAGAGTTGACATCAAGCTACCAGATCACAGCATTCCTAATTCACTTCCGCAGCTGCTTAACATAAAATCATTTCTGAAACTCCAGACTAAGATAATCATCTACATATCAGTTTAATATGCCAGCTGGTTTCCTCCCAAGTTTATTATTAAACTTGACATTTTAGTAACAGCATTAGAGAATTGCAATATTTTGCTTAGGTGTTGTCAAAATTCCCTGAAATCTTAGAAGTTTCTTACTCATAAACCACTATAAATGCCCTGTAAAGTCAGCTGTACAGATTGCATTTTACACACATTTCTAATACTAGTATGTAGTTGGTGGAGGTCTCAAAGGTATCGAGAAGGCCAATGAGCTGGGGATGCTGGAGATTCTGCATGACTCCAAGTTCATGGGTAACCTGGTCTCGCTTCATCAACTTCTTATTCACAAACTTAGTGGCTACTGCTCGCTTGGTTCCCTTCTGGTCACACTTCTTAACAACAGAAAATCTGCCCCTGGAATACAATATTGAAGGAAAGAATTAACCAAAATTGCGCTAAGGAAATACTTATACCTTGAGATTCTGGGAGATACCAGTTTGAGATCTCTGGTAAGATATCCCTGCAGAATAGTTTCTGGCCATAAACAAGGGTTTAAAGCGCACGCACCTTCTACAAAACACTTCTGTATAAATAATTAGCTGCAGATAGAGATCCATTTTATTGTATTTGCAGAGAACTCAACTCAGAGTGGTATTCAACTTTCAAAGGTCCATCCATTAAGCCAGAAAAATGTATATTCTGCATTAGCTATTTCATATTTCAAACATTTTCAGATCTTTTCTGGCTTTAATTTTCATATCCTAAGTAAAAAAGTTTGAGTGTTTCACTGTAGAAGCAGCATCAGTACAGCATGCTTAAAAAAAAAAAAGACTTTGCAAAGCCTTCCAAAATACGTGAAGAACACTCATCCTTTAATCTATGATTCCAACTCAGCCTAAGCATATTCTGTTCATGCAGTGCCATCTAGTGCTAGTAAGATTTTGGCTTCCTCATTTCTATTTAATCCAACAAAATTCTGGCCTTTTAGGCTCATATAAGTATTTTTCAAAGTCAATTCCATTTTTTTGAATGAGAAGTTCATACTTTGACATCAGCATACAGAACACACCTGCCAAGCTCAGCCACTTCACTGTAGAGGGAATCAAAGTTGTCTTTCCAGATTACCATGATCCCATCACTTCCAGGACCTGCAAAAAAAAAAAAAAAAAAAAAAAAAAGAAAANAAAAAAAAAAAAGAGAAGGATAGTACAGGCAACATTTAATACAGTCAGATCCTCCTCAGAACTAAATTGTTGTAGTTATTGAATTGAGTAACAGATGCTTTGAATGTAATCAGATTAAAAAAAAAAACAAAAACAAAACAAAAAACCAAAGAGACATGCCTACCTAAAACTCGTAGACTGGCGGAAGATGAAACCGAACCCATATCGTTTGCAGCTATACACGTATAAATACCATCGTCTTCTGCAGTGACACCAATGATTTTCAGTGAAGCCTCTCCTAAGTCACTGGGAAACACAATGGCATCCATGAACTTTATATTCAATTTACAGACCTTAAACTATGGAAATTAGACAAAGTTAGAGTGATATTGTTAATAATTCTTATTGTCCAGCCCCTATACTCTCTCTTGACAAACATTAACCTGTCTCTGCCATTTCAGAAGTGTCTGGCAGAATCTGAGCATTTTGTGTGTATGAAGTATCCCAGAATGTCCTGCAGACTTTTAAAAAAAACATTCTCACTGACACTGTCTCAGTGTGTCCCAGGCTCCTTTGTGTCTGAAAAATCAAATGCTTCACGTTTCTTCCTGCTCCCTCTATCTCTTGCAAATTATTAGAAGCAGTATGGAGCCAACCACCCATCATTACTCTTTCTGAAAGGTTAGTTTCCATCCCTGACTCCCAGTGTATAGAAGCTGGTCTAATGTTTATACTTTCAGAGCATTCACCCTTTGTAGGACTGGGTTCCACCATCACTACAAAAGCTGCACCACACCGTGACTTCGGAGACCTCAGAATCTGGTAGTATGAGGGTACGAGGAAACTCACAAAGTCTCTTGAAGTTTTCCCTCAGCTCCAGGACACAGACAGCAATAAGCTATATAAGACAGGACAAAGATTCTACAAACTCTTCCTTAAGCTTTCTTGCTGCTCAACTGCCCTTCTTATTTGGTGGTTTGTCTTTAAATGTCTGCCTTAATCTTCCTCTGTGCAATTCACATCCAGCACTTTTTAGACCGTCTGCCACGGACTTGAACAGCACATAATTCTATTTGCAGAAGTCTCTTAATGAATGTGAACACTTGGCATGTCTTCCCTATGCATTTCACCTCTAGGCTTAAAACAGCCCTAACATTGTGTTATTCTTTCACAATACAGCATATTTTCAAGATTTTTCATTGTTCTTATTGTTTGCCTTTGGATTCATCCCAGTTACTCCACGTCATTTGAGAGAGTAAACCAAAAGCTGTTTGCCTCAGTCTTTATTCCACCACTTAATTTCAGGGGAAAAATGAATGTAACTTTTTGTAACATAGGATGATGACCCTCCTCCCCCAGCTCAAAGAATATTTCATTATTATTACTATTTCTAAAAATCTGTTAGCCACAACCAATATGATTTACTGGTTATAATTCTCTAACAGTAATGGATCACTGTGAGTTAATCCTAGTGAATCTAGCTCCTACTCATCTCTCACAATGGTCCTGGATGCAGTAGCACAGCTGCCACAATGCCCGTCCTCCCCTTAACAAAAATTACACCAGGTGAAAAGGAGCAGCAGCAGGACAAAAAGAAAAATTTAACATGCTGTCAAGTTTGCAGATGAGTTGGGCTATACCATACAGCTTCTAATATAGCTATTAAAGATGAAAGTTTTCACAAAAACCCTTCACTCTGAAGTGAGAACATAGTTCATAAACAAGACATTTCTTCACACTGAAGTTACTCACTAAACAACATTTTCAGTAAATAAATGAATGGCTTTTCAGAAAAAAATTTTCTAACAGGCAGCTTCACATTCCAAAATATGGTAATATCTGTTATTATTCAGCTGTTTGAATTACCAGTTAGTCTGTTCAGTTCTATCATAGCAAAACTAAAACCAAAGACGTTGTTTCCATGCTTCAATGATGAAGAGAGTAGTATTGCAATGTTAACAGGAACCAGAGGCTTTTCTTTGCAAAATGCTGTAGTGTGATCATTCTGAAAGCAGCCATTTGCTCCCAAAATGATGTATGCTACTAATAAAAATAAAGGATTGGCAATGTGGCATGTCACAGAACTGGAATGTCACAGCATACTGTTCCAGTTAAAGCACAGGACTGCCAGTGTGACAGAACTTCAGTGGCTTCTGCAACAGCTAATCAGAAATACCAGCTGAATTTTCTTGTTTTTAAAATCAACTGGAATATTACGTTAGGGTACCCCCAGCCACACCCAGATGAAGTTACACAACATTTCCAGAAAACCCCAACAGTGAAGTATTCCTGTCTAAGGACAACCTTTATGTCTCAAAGCCAAAAGCTATCCTGCACCAAGGCTACGAAATACAACAGCTTCGGCAGTTCCTGTTCCTTCACTGGGTTTTCCCTCTTCCAGTCAGGACCCAGATTAAAAGTGTACCACCTTCTCCCAGGTGAAAAGAAGATGGCTTTTTATCACAGATCACCTCAGTGATCCTGCTTACAGCACGGTCCCACAGAAACGGCTGTACTGGTACAACTGAGGGAGAACCAACTGCGGTCCGGGGATGGGAATTCCATTAGCCAACTTTGCCACAAGTACAACAGGGGTTAACCAAACACTAAGGAGTCCTGTAAGATTAAAGTAGTCTTCTGACATCGGGGTTTTATCCATCAAGATTTACCAGCTTTGAATCCTGTTGCCACTAACTCCTGTAAATTTATGTGACAGCGGCAAGCTGAGTATTGAGTAGTTATCAATGAAATCCTTCCATATGGAATCAAGAGTATCATCAGGAGTTTTTAAGTTTTCTTTATTTTTGGGATGCTCAAAGTGGGAAGGAAAAAGAGGAGGATATAATCAAGGACAACACCCCAAACATCAAAAAAAATAAGCCACTGAGGTAATTTACAATAATTTTCCCTTTTAAGACAAGGAGATACACTATGCAAATTACTGTACCTGTATGAAATGCTGTGATGACCGTCATTGCTCAGTGTGTTATGATCGGGACCTTTCCAAGTAACTGAAGCCTTGGGGCGACCACAGACTTTACACCTAAGCACGATGGTCTCTCCTGTCTCACATGTTACCTCACTCAATGGTATTATAAACTCTGGGGGAACTGGAAAAAGAATATTAATGGCATTAGGTCAACCGAAGTTCATCAATTTGCTTTTCTATTCCTTTCACTCTCTCTTTTCTATTAGACAAAGTAGTATGGTACTTACAATTTCCAGGGTTTATCTATCCCTCTACCCTTGGACTACATCCATGGTTAGGCCACTTGCTGGGGCTCTGTAGAGCTAATCACTTTTCCTCACGTGAACTTGGACATGACACTACTGGAATGCTATGGATAACCCTGAAATCTACCACAGTGAACCAAACACTCTGGGCCAAGTCAGCCGAGTAAACCCAACAGTGAAAAATATTTAAGGATGTGCTCAGCTAGGCTATCTTTATATCCAGCTGTGTTTGGAGAAGCGAATACAAAACACCTCTGCAGTACTGTAGTGGTTTCCCTTTTTGCTTACAGCTGAAGCTCAAGAAGTTTGGCTCTCATCCCAGAGTGCCACTGTCTTTCTCCTGATCAGCCTCTGCACTGAAGAGACCCTGAGCACTCCCTAGGGTGCATGGTGAAAAATGAAGCAGCAGGTCTCCAACTTCTGACCTTTTTGTTTTGCAAATTCAGCAATGCCCAACTTGCATATAGTCTCAGTGCAGATGCATTAGAGTGTAAATCCTTCTGAGCAACATGTCATATGACCCTTATGTTTTATCTTGTTTTGGACATGTAAACAAAAATGTCTTCCTTTCATCTTAAAAAAATAAGATATGACATATTTCATTAACTGTCTCTTGTCCAAAATGAGGCTATGTATATTTTTGTTACAGAAAACACTCAGTTCCTGATGTAGTTCATGTCAAGCAAGTTTAAACAAAGTAAATCATGTTTTAATCAAATTAAACTGTGACTTTTCAAGATTAAAAGAACTTACCATCATAAATGTAATTGGGGTTGAGAAGCTGGAAAGGAGAAATCAAAGAATTAATGCCCTTATAAATGTATAATAAGTTAAAGAATTCTAGAAAATGAAGCACAGTGATGGGCAGAAGTTAGTTGTACCCACAAAGGTCCAATAAGCACTTGAATACCAGACTTTCGTACCACTCTACTTTTTCTGCAGTATCCATATGCAGTATCATGTCTGTAGGTTCAAAAATCCTATCATCTTGTTTTGAGATTTGATAAACACCATCCATTAAAACCACTGTTGCTTTCAACTCCTTCATGTGAAATTCTAACAGAAGCTAGAAATAGAAGCAACTTTAAAAAAAAATTCCAACACAACTCCTTTTGAAAACTACTACATCTCTGTAACATTTACCTTTACAGAAACCTTGTTGGCAAGTCCTTCTCGGGATTTCCGGTAACCATTTTCTAGCTTGCCTTCCCTTTTGCCGTCTTTATCTTTTTTCTCAGATTTCTTCCTTAAACGGAGTGCTGTGTGCCAAGATGTTGACTTCCTGAATGTGGAATAGTAAACTTTGATAAATTTTTTTTTTTTTTAAACTCTCAATTATGTATTATAATCTCCTGCTTGAAATGGCATTGGAAAAGCATGCCAGAATGTTATTTCATTGTATTAAAGTATACTGAAATGAAATACATCAGGTGTTTCATGAGAGATGCTAACTTCAGTTAAAACTGTAAGCAAGCTAGTAAGATCACTCTGTAGTTCAGAATTTCTTGAAATCTTTGCTGAAATGGTAAACTTTCAATAGGAAAATATGAACTGTCAATCAAACTGAACAACAAACAGCATGAAATCCATCTCAAATACAGCCTATAAAAGCTTTACATAAAACGGCTAAGAATGTGGATATGATATTAGTTCCGCCGTTGCAGAGTTGAGAGAGATCTTCTTAGCACAACCAGTGATTTTAAATAGGTTTGGGGCTCAAAGTGGAGATCTAGGAACTCTGAAATCTCATTTCACTTGCCACAAATATTATGATGGTTTTCCTGAACACAGATGTCTAACCTGGCAACTCATCCTATTGAATAAGCCAGTAACTATTGTTTCTCTTAAATAAGGTATTATTTAATCTTCTTTTCCCAGAAGATTGCACTACTACAGCTTTTTGATAAAGAATACGTGCTTCTAGGTTCTATCTTACCACCTCGCTTTTTTTTTTTTTTTTGGTAAGGGACCTCTGACATACTCAATCTGCTTGATGTTCATTTATTTCTCAAAGATAGCATCAACTTTTTGTTTAAAAGGTTCAAAGCCTTGTCTAAATTGGAAGCTTTTCTTCCTCCTCCCCTTCTACACACACCCAGGCACTCACTTGATGGTTCCATCAGGGTTGTCAATGATGACTGCACTGGTATGCCCCAAGACATAGCCGGGAATCCAGCCCTCGGCTGCAGGGCACTGATCAGTGGCGGCTCTGAACACCAAAAACATGTTCTGTTGGTTGCTGGCTAGAATCTGCACGACCTCTCCTTGGTAGACATTTATCTCATCCTCCTTCACTGCCGTGTAATCGTGTGTCACCAGCATGGTGGAGATATTGCTACTGCTGCTACTTTCACTCTGCAAGTATCAATCGGAAGCACAAAGAGGAGGCAAAAAAAAAAAAAAAAAAAAAAAAAAAAAAATCAATTTTAAAGTTCATGAAGAAAACAGGCTGCTCTTGGTCTGCTACATTTCAACCATTACCTGCATAATCCACATAGCTTAAGCTGTAGTCAAAGAAAAGAGCTAACATTTCTCTTATAGAGCTGCTTGTATCTATTTATCTTGTGCAAATTAGTTTGATCTTTGAATACCACTACATATTGCAGCTGCAGAAATTTATTCCTGTTGTTTTTAGTCAAGATTACTTCATTTTACTAAAAGATCTCAACTAGTCTTCCTTCCAAGCTCTGACAATGAACCTCACAACTTTATCAGGAAACAAAGCTACAGAACAGCATGTATAACAATTTTTCATTAAGTCTTATAGGTGCACAACAGATCATAACAGATCAAGACTTCACCTCATAAACACTGGAAACTCCAACAACGAAAAATACATATATAGTCTTCCCTAGCACCATTTGTCAGATCTCAGACACCAGCCGCCTGCACACAAAACATGACAAGGTACAAAAGAACAAAACAGGTTTTTTGATAGCGTCTGTCTTAAAAATTCAAGGCTTCCCCTGGTTTGAATCTGTATCATTGGGTTTGTTCCTTTAAATGCACAGATGAGGTAAATTACTGAAATACTAAATTATTTATTTCTTGGGTAAAATAGGCCCACTGAACTCTAAGAATAAAGCTGGAAATCTCACTTCTAAATGATTAGTGACTATGATAGCTGTGTGTTGTTAGCTGCTTATCACATACTTTCAACTAGTGTTCATGGATGATGTTTGTTTCCCCACGTAGCACTTGCAGAAAGCTAAGTATGGCTGACCAGGTGCATATTAAAAGTCACACTACTTTCCAAACCAAAAAGCCTTCTCCTGGCCGTGAATCCACTGGAACTTATTATTTTTTTAAGTAAGACTCTTTTTGCCCATATACATGCATTTCTCATATGAGGTTTAATAAACAAAAGCGTGAAAACTATTATCAGACTATGCAACCTATTCCGTGAAAGAAGTGATTTCCTTCTTGAAACAAGTTAAAAACAAAGTGGATGGCCTGTTAACAATATGGCATGAGGTGTGTACGTGTGCGCGCCTGTCTTCTGTCTCTGTGTTCTTACTTCAGACTGTTCCAGTTTGCTATCAGTGAGGACTCACTATTGCCCAGTAGTAGCTGGGCTGAAGAAAGGAAGCAGCACCCAGCTGTAGCTGAATGCTGCTGTGGCTTATATAGCATAATCATGGGTTAGCACGACGCATGTGCAAGCAGCGAGTGGAAAGCTTGGCACACAGGATTAAAACAGTGTCGCCTTTTTTCTCAAAACTGTCAAATATTTGTCTCCCCAGTGTTGAGGAGACGCAGCAAGGGACAGTTGACAGCATCTGACACTGGGAGCCCTGAAAACCACATTCTTGTCCAATCTGTTAATGGCTTTGAAGAAGTCACTCCACCTCTAGGTGCCTGTGCTTCCTCACATGTGTGTTGGCTGGCTAGTGTACTGAGAAACCAACATGTTCAGAAAGGAACGCAGATTACTCATTCCTAGCACGTTCAGCACATTGACGCTTGGGTTTCCAGTTTCTGTCTTGTTTTCCCTATCAGGATGATGAAGCAAATGCTACCCAAGAGCAAGATCTCATCCTGGATTGTACCTCTACTAAAGGATATTAATATTTAATTCAAGGTGCTATACTTCCAGTGGCAAGAACCCAGTTTGTCTGGCATAGTGGATTATTTTTGCTGCTTAAGAGACTGACTGTCTACATGCTCTTTTGTACTAGCAAGATCCTTCCACACTTCCGGCAAACTGGGAACAGTAGAACCTAAAAAACCCAGAAGTCCTATTTTCAATAGCTGTTTAAGATTACTAATTCATAGATTCTTCTGGCTAGATGAAAAACAACTCTATTCAGAGAAAGTTGCTTTTATTAATTCCTTCTGTTAGATCTACAGGGGGAGAAGAAGGGAAGGCTGAAGTAGCAACACCAACCTATACCCAAACCTTGCCCCACACACTGTTCCTGACTATACTGTTTCTTAGCATGCGGTGGTATTTGTATAACTGCAGGACTGGCCTTCATGTAACATAACATCTCTTTTTAATAGTTAAGTCTTGAAGGACCACTTTAAAGTCTGAATATTTCTTATTTTCAGCAAGGACGGATAAATATATTAAATAAATGTCTGATAACCAGAAAGTAACAACTTTCTATCCTGTGAATGTGTTTATATCAGTGTATTCTCACCACAGAAAGGTAGCCTTTCCCTCTGCCTTGCAAGAAAGTAATTATTCTTGCACAGAAAATGTTTTTCTACTGCAAGTTTTGCTGGTCTTCACTGTCCTCCATTACTGGATTACAGAGGATATACAATCAAACTCTAAAAAATTGCTCTCACATTCCTGAAAAACTAGCAAGAACAGTAACTTTTTCTTCTTCTTAGAATTAACCTTTCCATACATAGGTAACCTTATGAAGTAATCTTAACCATATATGCATGCAAATATACACACACAAATGGTTAAATCAAAATAAACCTTCACAACCCATTTTCTCTAGCCTGTTGAATGCAGTGTGAAATCCTGCTAAAATAGGGTCTATAAATGAGGTTCTAAATGAAGCATTACGACGCATCTTAATTATGAAGCTAAAAGAAATGTAGTTGTGAAGCAGAAGGCATACTCAGACATTGTTTTACAGTAAGATAAAAACAAGCAAAGCCATCTTTGTCAATGGTATCAAAATTCAGATGTTTTGAAAACTTAGGGCCATCCATTCTCTCCCTTTCTCTTTTTTAATGTAATGACATCAATTAATACTACGCAAGTCTTGGTTCACATGCTATGCAGTAATTGTGAAATACTCCAATTACCCCAGCTATTATATTATCATCACATTTTGCTAGACTGAAGATAAACACAAGACAGAGCTAAACCAAATGAAAAAGTTGAAAGATCGGGATAAAAATACAACACATGCAAAGCATAATTTTTTCTTCTGAAGCTATTATAAAGTAAGTGTAAGAACTAAGAAGTCAAGAAAGCTCTCTGTGTTAAACAGTTCTATAAAGAAATGCATGCATTTAAAAAAGTACAGCAAGTTAGGTGATTTGCAAAATTGGTACTGCATACAATTTGTAAGAGTGGAAAAACAAACATTCGTGAACACAACACTTAGTGAGAAAAAAATCAAACGCGACTTTCAAAAAAAAAGGCACCATAGTCTGCCTACCACATCCACGGCAAGTGCCTTGACATTTTTGCTTATATTTGCACATGCCCCTGTGATTGCTGTGTTGCATTTCCCGGTGGATGTTATTAAAGAGAATGTGGATTCTGTTGATACCCCAGCTTTCCGCACAAACACACCACATACATACTAAAAGGTTGAATCTCCAGATGCCCTAAAACAGTTCTTCTTACAAAGCAGAAGTGAAAAGTGGAGCTGATATTGGTTTTGATTGTAGTAGAAGAACAGTTGATTATTTTACCTAGGTTTTGTTTGCCTGTTTTGAGTGGACTGCAGGAAGCTTCCTTGACCAGACACAGGATTTACAAAGAGAATGCTGTGCATCAACTAAGGCTGAAAGGAGGAGGCAGGGGGCGGAAATAAATACAAAATAAAAATCAAGCAGCCCAGGGACTGTATGGTAGACTTCTCAACGAAGTTAAAACTCAACAGGAACAGTGGTGGCGGATTTGTGCGTGACAGGGAAAAAAGCCCCAAGGCAATCTGCCAAAATCTCAAAGTCAGATTTAAATGCTGGCTGCAATGCATACCCCAAGGTGCTCTGGTTGCCACACTTCAGCATGTTAATTATGTGCCTTCAAATTAGAGACGAAAAAGCAAAGAGAGCAAGTTAGTAAGTACCAGCCTAGTGATCTATGTTTTCAGAGGCAGAAATTGCATCTAATGTTAGCAGTTGTTTGTGTGTCTGTATACATATCACTGTCTACATTTTTATGTATACATACACAGAGAGGTAGATAATTTTGTTTTTTTTAATGTGCAGAAGACACCGGAACAGTTGATTATTTCAGAGCAGTACAGCACTGGAGAGCCAGAAGTTAGTACGGAGAGTGATGGTAACGCACAGAAAGGGAGCATGGGAAGGTTTTAGAAGAGCTCGCAGGACAGAGGTGCTCCGCTCTTACCCCATTACTCTGGGTGGAGTGAACTGACTGCTCGCTGGTCGAGGAGCATGTGCTCATGCGGTCTGTGTCCTTGCTGTGTGAAGAGTGGCGGTGGACCTGCCGCTGGAGGGAGTCATTGTCCCCAGGGAAAGTGAAGGAGCCAGGGCGGCTGGCAGGGGATGCTGGGATGGAGCTCCAAAAGGAGCCCTTCTGCAGGGGGCTGCTGGGTGGAAAGGTTTCTTTGCCAAAAGGAGAAGGGAAAGTCGTGGAGAGAGGAGAGTTCATTGGTGAGATGGCTCCTGGCCTTGGCTTCCCCAGCGTCAGTGATCCTATGCTGTTTCTTGAACGACTTTCCTCTGAGCTTCCACGTGAGTCTTTCTGGGCTCCTTCAGCTGAGCCAGAAATGTTTCCCGCTGTCTTCCTGGGACTCTCAATAACTTTCATCTTGGGAATCTGCTCAGCTTCTCTCTGAGGACCGTCCGGTTCTGCACTGGGAGGGTGCCTGTCTGGCTGGCTCAGGCCAGTTTCTAAGGAGGTGTTGTAGTGTGGCAGGGAGAGATTGTGAATGGACATACCTGACATCTTGTCTGCCTCTGCTTGGGCCGAGGCTGCAGAGGAGACCAGGACTGGGGAATGGTGTCTGACAGGCTGGGGGATCCGGGATGGCCGGCTACGGCTGGAGCTGGGGATTCCACTACAGCTGCTGGGGCCGCTGCTGTTACCGCTGCTGCTCCCGCTGCCGCCTCCACTGCTGCTGTGGTTCCTCTGGTACTCGATTGGGGATGTCAAGGCTGCAATGGGGAAGGGAGGGGAGGTGATCAGGGAAAGGAGGGCAGGAAAGGGAACAGGAGCAGTTTAAAATGGACTTGTTAAGTGACAAAAGGGGAGTGCTGCTCAAATAAGATAAATTCCCTTAGCAATGCCAGTCATGCTGTAGACCTCAAGTTACTTTTCTATATTACATCTGCTAAATATACCTTTATCAAAAGACAGAAAAGCTAAATCCAAGGAGAAATGTTTTCCTTTAGATCACATTGTCAATCAGCAGCCAAGATGGGAAAAAACATGTGTGACTCCAAATTCTCAGCTCATTGTTCTCTATCCATTACAACTCTTAAAATCTAAATCGGGGCAACAACTGATGGATACAAAAATATAGCAAGAACCTTTTAGTGTCACAGCAGACACCACCGCCTTCTTTTATCCTGCAGAATCTGAATGCTGTTGCCACAGCAAGGTGTGACAACAATGGCCACCAAAATAACATAAGGAAAACACATTCTAAATAGATGCTTAAAACTCCACTTGAGTTTAGCCTTTACAGGCTTGCATTTGCTTAAAAGGGGTACGCAAACTCTCCACATCAACGGATGGTGCCAATCTTAATTCACTCCTACAAAACATTTGGAAAATTTCACCAAGAGAACACCATGTAAATTCAGACTACCACTCTTATAATAAATGCTAGCATCTGTTCTGAAGCAAAAACGTGGCACATAACCCCCAACTGTTCTGCATTAGCTCAGGAAATAGGAAACTTGCAAAACATTTCAAAGCCAAGAAACAGCAGATGAGAGAGACGTCACTCAATTATGAACTTTCAATGAGAGCAAATCATTCACCATTTAAAAAGTTGCGCTGGTTTTCCAAAATTTGGTTAATTTCATGGATCCATAGCTGGCGGACTCCTGGACTGGCAGAATGCAAAACAAAGGTCTCCGTGACATCGCCCGTTCTTGATGTTAGTGCAAATTTACATGGATCGCTGTCCACATTTTCCTCCAGGGAAAGGCAACTCACCTTCACAAAAAAGAGAATTTCCTTCATGTGTTTTCTGAGAAACATACACCTAAAATCTCTTACTTGGTAGCGCAGAGTTAAATCTTCAAACGTAATTAAGATGACCATCCTTTTGCTCAGTAAAATAATACCACAAAACGAAGGATTACAGTAAACTAAGGATTAACATATGTCATTTTTGGCACAACCAAAATGTTAACAACAAACAGTCTCATTCTACAGCAGCCTTTGCTCCAGAGAGCGCAATAGATGTTCACTGACTGCACTAAATCTCTATCCGGTCAGTACGGTTTAATGTTCTCCATCAGCCCTCACTCCCCGCTTTTGTTATTTAAAACGTTGAGCCCACTGTGGAGCTCCAGCAATGGCCCCCACCAAAGCCTTCTCCTGCAGAGACAGCAATGCTGTGGAAAGGGCTGCCTGACCAGCGCAGAACAGGACGTGCAGCTGGTATGCAGAGCAGCAAGGCAAATTAGAGGAAGCAGAGTCCACCCAAAATGCTTCATGAGGAGGGCTGGTGAACACTACCAGCAACAGCTTTTGTTTCTGGGAAGGGTTGAAGTGAGGGTAAATTCTTTTTGTTTGAGGGATTTGCTTGTAGGAGAGCTAACATGTCCAAGAAGGTGGCACTACTTGCAAATGTTACCTACACATTTGGACTGATTGCAGCTGAAACTCAACAGAATGGTACCTAAAGGGTTTTCCTTATTTGCAATGACTTCGCTATGTGGTGTACACACAGCACAGAGCTGAAGACTAAACTCTTTGTGAATGCTTGTCCAGTTTTCAACAAGAACACCTCTTTTGGTATGCTTCATGTGGGAAGCATTAGAGAGCTGGAATCCAAAGATTTCCATTTATCATCAGAGTGAGCACAAATCCAGTAGGAGGTAATTTCAGGAAATGACTGATACCTCACAGTGCTTTGAGATTGCACTTCTAGATGCCACTAGTGACTCCACACTGAATCAGAAACTGTTACCTTTGTCTCCCCTGCAAAAACTCTAAGACTCACACAAAACAGTTACCTTGATACTGTTTTTAAACAAGAATCCGGGCATGGAGAAACCTTTCTTTTTATCTAGCGGCTCACTGAAAATGACAATCTGCTCAAACAGAAAGACCCGTCTCTCCTTGCAGCGTGGCAGAAGACCTGTGTCCTGGTCTGTAACCAAGAATGTGTCCTGGAGCAGGAGCTTACCCTGGGCTACAATTTTACCCTAAAAACAGAAGCAAGTGGAAACATATTTAGTGCAACCCTTCATTTTAACCTGATCAATCTTTTTTAGCAGATGCTCATGCCAAAATAGCTCTGTGTAACTCCCAGTTTCTCAGAGTGTCACTGACCTTTATATATTCATTGATCCTCCAATACACAAGATATTCTTGTGCCCTTTCTCAAAAAACAACAACAAAAACACCTCCCCCCTTTTAAATTCTTACTGCCGTTGGAGGCTTATTAGTAACATGGGTAAAATTGGAAGGCTTTCATCTCTCTATTCTCAAAATACTCCTTCCCTGCCACCTCTCATACAGTAGCTCATATATTCTTCCAATGTCTTCCGGAGTGCTGAAAAGGGGAAGAATTGAAGTTCATATCTGCATGAAAGGGCTTTGCAAGTAGAACATGTGACTATGATCTGGTTGATGCACATTGCTTCAACAGCTAATTTTCGTCTCTTCTAGCCTTAGCAAAACAAAGAGAAGGGCTACAGTTGCCCCAGGTACTTTACTGACCTTAGCAATTCTTTCTTTGTCTACACTGCTGAGGTCTGCTCGTCTGCTGACAACTGATTACTTCATTATTTTGCAAATCATTAGTCAATAAGGGAACTGTAATAACACCAGCACTTCCTAGATTTTGCAGAACTTCTCTAGTGTGACTGACATAAGAGGTAAGCTTGCCAAGGATGAAGTCCTCAGCAGGGCTAAGACTTGATTTTGCATTCACTACGTTTTGCACTAGCTTACCATATAGTGAGGGAGCAGCCCACTTCCTTTCACCCCATCAACTCTCTCCACAATATTAATGGTTAATTTCTAGAACACCTGACAGGAACTGTAAGCTAAACCCACTGAAAAATCCCAGCCAACTTACATCAAATCCTTGCAGGCGGCCAACATTCATCATGTCATTACACCGTTTTGGTACTATACACATGACCTCTACAGCTCTCTGTTCAAGACAAATAAAAAGTCAAAGCTTAATTTTCCAAATACAAGTTCGCAGGATAACATTTTTTTCATTTGCTATGGTCGCTTTAGAACAGAAAGCAACGTGAAAAGCAAGCATTTATCATAAGCACATCCTTAAGAAGATCAGAAAAGGAAAAAAACTTGTTGTGAAAACAAGTATAAGTTCAGAGTTAAGAGCATTGAAATCACTGACAGAAAATGTCTCAACTACCTCTAGTTCTGTTGTATCAACGTTAGCTTTTTTAGAATATTTGAGGAAGTCCTGAAAAAAGAAAAAAACAATAATGTAAATTCTTTGCTCATTAAACCAGACAGAGAAATCTTCAAAAACCTGTATTTGCTATCCTTTGTCAGAAGATGAGAGACTGCAGAACACACAATTTTTTTTCTTTTTAAAGCTTCTTGCTGTGGTGCTTCCCTCCTCATATATATATAAGTATATATATAAAATATATAAAAATATATATCTTATACACAAGATTTATTAACTATTGTTTAGATTATACAGTAACACATATTAAGCTAATGAGCTCTGTGATACACATGGCTGCTTTTCAGTAAACATTTACATGATATTAAAATGGTTGCACATGTAGATGGAAAAGTTGGGATAAATCCCAGTAACTAATATCACATTTAGAGATTAAAACAGCTGGAATATCCCTCTCCCCTTCATATCACATTGGTACAAATTTTAAACATTTCCATGTCACTGACTTAAGTTCATCTGGTCATTAAAAAAAAAAAAGTTTCAGTCTAAGCTATTTACTTCAATTTTTACGACTACCTGAAGATGTTCAGAAAATAATCATACTACATTGCTTACAGATCTGGGTTCTGTTTGGCAGGACAGTGGAAGAGCATAAGCAATATTTAAAAAAGAAAACGTATCATTTAACACGTATTAAATCATTCACCTCAGCACCACTTTACCTTTAGTAACAGCTGGTATTTCATAATTCTCTGCACAGGTTTTATTAGCAAGTCCGTGAGCTGAAGTCTGTGGCCCAGGCGTTGCTTTAGATCCTGAGGGATATAAAGCAAGCATTTTGGGGGCTTAAAATACTGTTTCGTTCAGTTAGAAACATAGCAGCATATATGACTACCAATGGCTATCAGAGCAGAAACTGGCAAAAGTCAGAGCAGAATTTGATTACTAAAAGGTGAAGTCCTTCCACTTATCTGTATCAGCTTTGCTTCCAAAGTATTCTCTCCTCCCAGCTTCTTCCATGTCTTTTTTGAAAAGATTGTATAGTGAAGTGTAATTTTTCAGTCACAGGTTATATATAGACCATTTTTCTACAGTGATCTTTGGTCATCTGATATGAGCACTTCATATTATATATACACTGTTAACCACCTGGGCTAGGGCTAGCAGGGATGAGACTACCGATTAATATCTTAGAGAAGAAAACTGAAGTTCAGGTATAAGATTAACACTTCTCTAGAAGTCTGTATCAGACTTCAGAAATCAGAACAGAAATGGCAAGAAATTACAATTCAAAACAATAATAGAACAATGAAATGTGCTGCCTTTTTTTTTTTTTTTAAACCAACAGATCTGATAACGCTTATGATTTGTACACACCCTTCACTTTGAATATATCATCTCTCAAGAGCTTACCTCAAAAAATGTATCAATGTATTCTGAGACAATGTGCTCAGACTTTGNTCTGATAACGCTTATGATTTGTACACACCCTTCACTTTGAATATACCATCTCTCAAGAGCTTACCTCAAAAAATGTATCAATGTATTCTGAGACAATGTGCTCAGACTTTGGTTTGTTCTGGCAGTAAACTATGTACATGTGCAACCTTCTCTCCTAGAAGAACAAAGATATAAAATGATACGTTATCATCAGGAAAAAAGCATGCCACATTGAAATGGAGTATAATTTTAAGAAGTACAGCTGTTCAAATGTATAAGCATAAAAAGGTCCTTTTGAGGAAAAGCAGCAGCTACATATGCAGAAACTACAGATCTCGAAACAAGTTTATTTGTGGATATCATAATAATTTTGGAGAGAAAATGTAAGTGAAAAAATTGCCACACTTATATACACTCCTGAACATCAGGTGTATAGAGACGATAGCTTGGTAGGTCCCATAATAAAACGAACCACAAAAATGGCTGAAGTTTTCTTTTAGCAGAATAATGTTCTTTAGCAAGAACAACAGCCTATGAAATATTATATTTTTACTTGAACTTTTTTTATTTTAATGATCTAGTTATTACTCTAATATATTATAATAATGTCCTCCTAATATTTAGCTGTACAGAATAGTTAGGAGAAACCTGTCAGTCTTCTATGTAGTATTAGCTGCCCTATTGGAGTTTGAGTGCGGGAGTAGGTGATGTAGCTTGGAAACGGTGGTGCTAGTATTTTTGAACTCTGACTCTGTATAGTGTGTGCATGTGTTTTTAAGACTGAGGCAAAAAAAAAAAAAGAGAACACAACTTCGACCTTTAAGATTCATTCTTGATCAACACCTTGCTGGTTAAGAAAACACAGACTCACCATATGTGTCTATTACCTACTCCAAAATCTTATCATTTTGCCAGGACTAGTTTGCCGTTGACGCTTTGCAGGTCAGAGAATTATAGAGCACTGACCAGTGAAGACAAATGGAAAGTAAAAAAGGAAGAAATTTAATGGAGCTTGAAAATGACACATGACATAGATTAAGAGCAGGAATAGAATTTTCATGTTCTGGCTGATATTTGGGCTTTTGCTAGAGGACATTGTGATAACATCATAGCTTGCCCTTCCATCTGCAGTGGTAAAGGTGCCTTTCAAAGACAATTCAGTTACAAATATATCAGGAAAAAGTAAAACAGCAATCAGAAATGGGAAAAGTTACTCCCTTCAGGTTTCCCATTTTACCACTGCCAGGATTCTCCCCTCTCCCTGTACCTTTTTTTTTTTTTTTTTTAATAATCCCTCAGAAATGAAACAGCTCACTCATCATTAGTTCAGAAATTAAGCCTGACTTCCAGTGTTACTGTTCCATTAATGCTTGGTTCTGTGCTCTTCTACTACCCTGGTATTGACCTCAAACATTGACCACAAGAAAAATCTGAAACCCACTAAATCTGCTTAAATTCCGTCTGTCCTCAGTCTTTGCACACTTGTGCAAACAATCATATTTAGCAGGTAAGTTTCTCCTCTGCTATCTTGTGTGATTTGGAATGATCCTCTCAAATGGTTCTTCTACAAAAAAGAGACACCCCCAAAAAGGTGGTAGGGGAATGACTGATTGGTAGCACATGAATTTTGATATCTAGTTTCTAGAAAACTAGTTTATCTTATTTCCTTCTGAAGTGTTACCATATCCAGATGTATCACATGCTCATTCCTTTTAGTAAATAGATAAAAAGTGAGGAAAAAAAAGGGACTTGTATAAAATTGCGAAGGGTACAATGTTGGACTAAAATTAAACATCATGAATGTCTGGCACTCATAATTTCTTCCTCAGGTGAAGAGGGAGAAAACCTCAATCACTAGTGTGATTCTCAAAAGGGGAAAGGTTACAAAACTAGAATGCACTGAAACCAATATGAAGAATGAGCTGCTTTCCTATTTCTGGTTCCTATCTTCCAATGATACCTGTATACCTATATATCTAGGATTAGAAGCTAGGTGTGCATGGTCATACGAAATGACAATTCCCTCACCCAGAGCTGGAACCGAATTGAGAAATGGGGCCCACATCGATATTTCCTCTCCATATGAGGATATTGTAAACAAAAAACAAGGTTATTTACTTAGTCTACTTACAAGCTCTTACAACCTCTCTCTCCCCCTCTTACAGCGAGGAATATTTTATGGCACTTTCTTAACTGTGTTATACCATAAATAAATCCTTAATAAACATGTCAGTTGGTAGCAACAATAAGGGTTGGCCAAAGAAGGCATTTGCACTTACATGCTTAACGAACAGGGATCCCAGCTTTTCTGGATCTTCAAGGCACTTCTCCAACTCTCCTAGAAAGAAGCTGAACATAAACAGGGTAAGTATTTTCTTCTGATAGCACATACTATGGCAACAGGTGATTGCAAGACAACATAGTCTTATTACAATACATACTTTGCATTCCCTGTCAACAGCTTTGATATTAACGTATTTCCAATACGACAATATTAACGGTATAATATTTTAATACATATTCCAAAGGGACACACGTGCCAAGATGGAAAAATACTGGTGTTCATTAATAAAATTTTCCTTCATATATTGATTGAAACTTTTCTCTTACCTAGTCTGAGTGCTTGAGGTGCTCATATTGCTATGCTAACCCCTAACAAATTCATTGAAGAGTGTATTCTTACAAGAGTCTGAGTCTCAAACAAATATACAAACTTCTGTACATAATACTATCTACATTAGAGATTCTCAGCTGAAGCACTTGTTATATATAAACTAATCTTCATACCAATATTTTTAAGCTGAATCTACTAAATAAGTACCTGCAATTCAAAGCACAAGACTAGGTGTGCTTATGTTGTTTCTGAATATTTGAGGGAAAAAATATTTTCTTAAAAGTCAAACTAGTATTTTCTAGGTAGAATTGTTCAGTGGGTGGCTTTCAAGTTACAGATATACATACTCTCTGTGCCAGTCATAAATCTGGTGAATGTTTCCAAACACAATCTTGTCTTTGCCTTTCATGTCATCAGGTACGCCATCTTCTTTCATAAGTGCCATGTAACCCTGCAACAACCCAAGGAAACTCACTGTGAGTATTCCAACTTATGTGAGAGTTGCCTTCTAATCTCCCTTTCCCCAGAAGCCTTCCAAACTGCCCATGACAACAACTTGCTTGGGACACAAAATCAAACAAATCAAAAAACTGTTCTATAACATAACTTCACATAAAGCATGACTACAAAACATCATGAATTAGCTTGAGGTTGTCTGCACAACAGTGCCCAGAGTGCTAGAAATATTACTTCACTTCAGCTAATTTAGACTGTGAACAGGCTCAAAGCATATTGGAAACTTCAGCAGCTCTATCCTTATTGTATGAACCAGCTGCAATGCTTTGCCAGGTAAGGCTGTTACCAAGCACAAGTCAGAGCCACTGAACCAGCTTCTGTGCTCCTTTTCTCAGTGTTTCTTATTTCAGTGATCCAAACTAACACTACACTAAGATTTGTCGAGGAAGAAAGCAGCTGCACTGCATATGGGACTGCATTGCATGGACTAAAATCTGTGGTATGAGCAAACTGAACACCAAACAATTGAACACTGATTCTATTAGCAAGCATTCTGGCTGCAAGAGAGTTCCATTTACCTTTTCCAATAGTCCTGTCTTCTCTTTTCTGATCTATATAGACTTGTCTCACTGTAAAATCCCTTTGGCTTTTTAAAATTTCTTAATATTCACACAACTTTAGTCCTTTTTTTTCCTAATACTTCTATTCCTAATTAGCCAGTTATGTTTTTAGTTCACAAAGTTTATGTTTTGATGTCTAATGTTTTCATTAGGAATTATTTTGTCAGTTATGAAAATACAATCTGTTCATAGCCTTCTAATTCTAATGCTCCCTTTAAATACTGTATGATGACTGTTATGGGAAAAGCATACATTTGTTATACCTGCTTATTAAAAAAAATCAACAACCATCTTTTTAACTGTATGTGTCAGTAAAGTGAACAAATATATATGAATCGATCTTCATCTGCATACTGGTAAAATTGCAGTTTTCCATATTGATAAAAAATTCACTATCAGAATAACCTAAAGTTCGTATCTGAAATCATTTCATGTCCTTTCTCAATAGAACATATGAAATATAAAAGACGCTTTTTGATGAGAGCGGAGAAAGATGAATTTCAGACTACTTAAGACATTCTGTAACAGCAACCTTCATGCACAGCATAAAGACATTTTATATGCACGAGTATTTTATCTCGTGTATAAAATAAGTTTATATATATAAATGTTTAACACACAAAGCCTGCAGTGTTTGGAACTGATTCAGCACAGACCTCATACAGGGAGTCGCCTCTGATCAAGTTACAGGCCTGTTAAAAAGCTTCCTTCTGGAAATGTGTAGATCCAGGGAAAAAAATTGCACGAAACCAATACAGTTAAATAACAGTTTTAAATCTTTCTGCAAAATAATTTAAGCTGATCAAATGCGGTGCCTAAACACAAACACGCAGTTAAATTGTTTTCCAACTGGTAGCAGTATCATAGAGTGTCCTTTCCAAGATAAAGTTTGCCTTATCTTTCATTTTCTGTGAACACTTTTCTCTTCTTCAGATGCGAGCATCATTACCTAAGATGCAATTTAACTGCATTAAAAGAATGTCTTGCCTGACATCACTCACAGTTTAAGACCTACTGTCATAAGTACGGCAACACACACATTACTCACTTGAGTAGTGTCACTAAGGTTACCAGAGAGAAGTTACACACCTACTGAAGTGTCAACGGGATCAGAGCCTAAATTAATTCATAATGCAACAAATGGATGTAGTAACCAAACAGGAACAGAAGGAAAATGGAAGATGTTTGTGGATTCATGGATATTTAAAGTCCTCTCACACGCACAAATAAGCACTTAAGAAGATTAAACATGCAGATTAGAAAAGTCTACTCCTCGTTCTGTAAGTGTAGGAAAAAAAAAATCACACAGGATGATAGGGAAAGCAAACACACACAAATTCAATTTAGCTATCAAAAATAATTGCTTAAACTTTTGATGGTGAAAGCTCTAGAAGTCTTTTTGCTAGCTCCATAGTCCGTAACAATTGCACTGGATAACACAATGGGTGGATGACGTTTAAATATCAGTCTTACAAAACTTTTTAATCAGATGATAAACAATTTGAGGCACTTGGACAACAACATGACAAGCTACTGATGAAAATGATACTCATGAATGACAACATTCAATGGGAATATTCTCAAAAGGCTGCCCTTTGCCTCAGAGGTTACCATTTGTAGGCTCTATTTTGGCTCTGCTAGAAGAAAATTTACTGTCTGTTTTTCTTTTCCTCCCTCCGTTAAAACAGAGTTTAAGAATTGAACCTTGTTAGGCTGAAATTCACTGTTTTGTGCATTTTTTCTGCTCTTCCATTTGCATTTTATTGGCAGCTCAACATCACACATCGCCCTTAAGTCTTATCTCCTTTTACGGAAGGGGAAACCAGGAAGTCTAAGAGAAGCCTAGCAGTAGGAAAGGGAGCGAGTCTTCCAAATCCAGGATAGTTCCTCTACCTGCTTAGCTACAATGCTTTTTTCAATCTAACTGTGTTAAATAAAACCAGCTAGTCTAAGATACTATTAGGCTAGAGGTAGTGATCTTCAAAAATGACAAACTACAGTCCTCAAAAGAACAGTAAGATGTACACAATAACAGGAAGAAGGAATGAGATCTGATGCAATATTTCTAATATATTAACAGCCTGCAGGAGGAAAAATTCTTAATGCAAACATTTACATGTTCAGTTTCTTCCTGTGTTTTGATTTGGAAAAAAAAAAAAAAAAAAAGAGGTTTAAACTACACAGTTGATCAGTACCACATCAAAAAAAAGAAAAAAAAGAAAAAAAGAAAAACATCATACCTCAACTACGTAGCCCAGATCTCGTACATAATCTCGCTCTGTCTCCACTAATTCCTGCAAGACATAGCTACAGGGGAAAGAAAATGGGGAACACACACTTCATTAAAAAATGATTCTAAAAGAGGATTAATGACATACAGCCTTTTACACATTAGCAGTCACGTATACTTGATAAGCAGAGCTGAAAAGGAAGAATTATGTACATTCTTTCTAAGCAAGATGCTTCTTTGACTTTGGAACTGGTGCAGGCTTGCTTCTGTTTATCAAAAGTCAGATGTTTTCCTACATGTGTCATTAAAATTAAACACTTAACTGTTGTTTAAAATAAAATGCTCTTACATCTCTGGTCTGGAGACTCCAAAGCATATGAACTGAGAGCTATTTCTTCCCACATATTTAAATAATTTTTGAAACCAGGCATGTTTTTGTTCTACCATGGTAACAGTTTACTATGCAAAAGAAATTAAGAGTCCACGGAGGAATTGTGTGGGGGAACGGAACAAGGGGAATGACCAGTTTTTTGAAACCTAATTGACCTCTGAATATTTAAAGATCAGCATCTTTCTGCATAACTGAGACTGATGTTACAAAAGTCAAACACATGTATGACTGAAATTAAAAGTCACAGGAAATTTATACAGCAACTAGTGTTTGAGAAAAGTTTTTCTCTTTGCATAATGTGACTGCATGCTTGACACCTACCACAAGTCCTCTCCCTTCCAGATTAACAGTTTCTGCTGCCAGTTCAAAATAGACATTCTCTAAACCTTCCACTTCCCTCTTCAAAACATTACCAAGAACAGAATGAAAATGAGGTCTTACTGTCGTCTTTTTAAGGAACTGGATTTCCTTTCTTCCATCTCATCTATGGGTGATGAGGAGGAGAGAAGAGAATTATCTGAAGGGTTGAAGGATGGACTGCTGCTGTCACCTTGATCTACCAACAAGGAACTTGGACGGTCCTCCAGGGCCTGAGAAGGTGTTCAAGAAAGACAGCAACAGTTATGTATTTCCTCTTTATTCACAAGATGCACTTATGTACAGCTGTACATAGGAACCTATGGAAGATCAACTACCGCAATATATCTTGGCAAAGGAAGTCTCAAGCTTCGAGGAAACCAATTAACAACTTAGTTTTCTGGGCCAGATAATCTAACCTCATAGAAGCACATTTTAAATACATCAGTCTGTCTTTCACAGGAAAAGAATGGAGTTGAAGTCAGAATATCCTGCTCAGGATGTAAGTACTTGGGTAGTGGAAACTACACATATGCGTGCTTATTGCCAGGAGTTAAAACATATTTGTCATACTTTAGATCTCTCATATGCAAGCTGCTTTCAATAATAAACAGAACAACTTTAAAGGGGATTCTTTGGATGTAATATTTTTAATCACAACAGAATTGGCTATCTTTGTCAAACATTTTATCACATTAACTAGCCAAAATACTGACTTCTACACTGTCAATGTTGCTTTTGAGCTTCATGACAGTTCAAATTCTAGGAAAGAATCTCTCTCTTCTGCCAGATACACTGTCTCCTGTGCTGACTCCTCTCACTGACTCCTCAGTCTTATCACTGTATAAAAGATGGAGAAGCCATGGGAGAAATAATATGAACAAATTTCTATGAAGTATTTATTGGACTTCTTTCATTTAAGCCCATAATCTCGGATCAAGCTATGTATCACATTTTCCTTGCATGTGATACAGTCTTTAACGCAAGACACATTTATTTCACCAGGGTGGGGTTCAGCTGTAATCTTTTTTTGTTTCCCTACAAAAAGTAAAAAGCCAATAATGACATGACTGGCCCAAAAAATAGGAGAAGTTGACCCTTGGCTAAAAGTGTGAAATGAGAACATCTCCAACAGGGACTATATGCATGGATCATTAATCTACATCCACTGCTAGGTTGCCTGAAAGAGGCATGAACTATCAAACTTTCCATTTACAAAAGGCTGCTTTGAATTTTCCCATATATGACTTTTTATTCACCCTTCTGGTGCAATAGAAGTAAAAATTAAAGTTAATTCTCTAGGAGAGTGCAGAAATTATTTCATGCAGTAATGTAAGTGAAATGTAAGTCTTTTTGAATGAGTAAATGGAAATTCAAATTTCTCATTCTGAAATTCAAAGCTGCTTAAACTGAGAAAGAACTTGGGAAATATAAGAATGAACTATCTTGGGGTTGCCAAGTTGCAGTCCTCTGTAGAGTTTTCACAGTGGCACTTCTACTAAGTCCAAAGGGGTCTTCTCTATGTTGCAAAATCCAGACTTAAAGGTATCAAGGGAATCATAGAATCGATGAGGCTGGAAAGGACCATCTAGTCCAATGCCCCTGCTCAAACAGGGCCAGCCAGAGCATGTTTTCCAGGACCATTTCCAGTTGGGTTTTGAGTATGAAGGAGGAACTTCCTGGGATTATCCATACAACCTGTTCTTCGTCAGCGAGCATCTCAGGGACATAGAAACTTTAAAACACAAACTTCAAAAAGCTGACAAAAATTGCTCGTACTTAATTTGTTAGCAAACACTGCAAAGCAAGGAAGGAGCCAATAACATACAAACAATCCTCCCTTACTCTTTTAGGTATTTCTTCATTATCCTGTTGCCCAAAGAGCAACTAGATAGCATAAATATCTCTGTTTGAGGGTTATTTGTTTTACTCTGCAAGATCCACTGTAAATTTATTTTCAGGGATTCTTCTAATAAAGGTCTATCAGGAAAACCAGGGTAACTCTGGGTCTTAGCATTCATTTTTCCAATAGGACCTTTTTTTTTTCTTTTTTTTGCTAATAGGACATGCATTTTCTTTGTTCTCCTTCTCCTCATATTTATTGTTTTTTGCCTCTCTACAGAGCCATTCCCCTATTTTGTAAGTGCTTTCACAGAAGGTGGTGTACAAAGTGACCCATACATCAACCCAGAAAGAAACTCTTGAAACACGCATTATGTTTTAAAAGTCAAAGTTGTATGCTCAGGATGGGCATGGAACTTTTCTTTTATTAGCAAGTTGGGACTTAAAGACAAATTCTTTAAAAACACACGTCTACCAGTCAGCCTCACCATCTTGCTTTTGACGAGCTCTTCAATTGCACTGACTAGTTCTGCAGCACTGGGTGTCTCGGAGCTGGTAGGCCGCACCAATAGTCGAGAAGATGTCTGTGCAATGACATAAAGGAAGGAGAATCCCAGAGTTAGCTTGGCACTTGCTCAAGAACCAAGACACCTCCTTCACCTCTCTGTCAAAGGTACCCAACAATCACTGTCAATGTGACATAACACTAAAATAATCCCAACTTAGGCAACTGGAATTGGAAATTTTAAGTAAACCCCACAGAAGTTAAAAGTTGAAGAACTTCATGCCTTCCATTATAATTACTGGGATAAAAATTCCTGGTCCTACATGCAACAGAAGTCAAGGAAATATCCTTCATCTTGCTGATTATGGCTGACAAACAGCTATAAAAGCCACCTAAGCTGACCCAAACAAGAAACAGTTTGTTAACATATTTTATTGCTGGTTAAACAAAAACAACAACTGCAGAAAACGAACAAAAACCAAGGCGGCTTGAAATATAAGATGAAACACCAATTATACTAAGAAAAAATACACCAATAACTCAGGGGCATCTACTTTTCTAAAGGAGCTGGACTACATTGCCCAGATTCAGAGGGGAAATTGAGCTCACCATTCCTTGTGCCATCCATTTTCCCCAATGGTAAGTGTAGAGTACAGAAGATCTCTGGCCTCACAAGCTATAAAATGCCAGTTTATAGATACAACTGAAGGCAAAACGTGTTCACAGTAAAGGATTCTGGGAGAGGGCCATTAAATTCAGTCTCAGTAATTTGCAAACAGAGTTGTTTGCACATTACATTTATCATTAAATAACTGGAAAATGGAAACAGGGTGTAATATGAACCTTCATATTACAAACAGCACAGAGAACATCATGGAGCACAGGGCAAGCTGTCCTGCAAATGTTTCCAACAAATTGGACAAAGAAACGGCACGTATAGTGACTTAACACAAGAGGTTCTGCTCAAATCAAGTACGGGTGTGACAAGGCTCCCCGTAAGTTAATACAAAAAGAAATATACAGATTTTGGGTAGTTTGCCTTGTCTTCGCCTTATCCGGAAAGGAAAATAGGGGTTGGGTAAGCAAAGGAAATAGACAACTTTAAATGGAAAGATACGGGAACTGAGCCAAAGCAGAGACAGAACACAAGTCAACATAATGCTGCGTCAGAGTTTAAAAAGAGAAAACAAAAAGCAAAAATAATTAGTTTCATATTAGTATAACTTGAAACTTTAACACTGTTTACCCAAAAATTCAATGCAAACAACTTGTAAACTGCCATCAAATACAAATCCATGAAGTGTACAATGATTCTACCAAACAGAAGAATGCATACTGTGCAGATGAGCTCTTATGGGAGAAAACGGTTGTGTTATTTAGTGATATTAGACATATCAACATGGCCTAGCAGATGATATTTGCATGCACACCAAAGACTGAGCAAACCCACAGCTAGCATGTCTTTTAGGCAATTGTATGCTCCTGACATCTAACTGTTAACAGGGTTTTTCCAAAGCTGTGCTAGTATGCAGCTTTCCACTTTGGATGAGGAGCTCAGCTCAGCTCAGCCTTACAAAACATTGTCAGCATTGTGATCAGACTCTGATCAAGGTCCCTCTTCTCTGTTGCTCTGTGGGAGCATATGAAGAGTGACTGTCAGTAAAACTTCAGAACTAGTTGGTTTCCAGTTTATATAGTTATGTCGTATATTATCTGAAAAAGAAGGATGAGTGTCAGATGAAATCTGCCTGTTGACCTCTTCCTGACGATGTACTCTGGGAGCATAAACTCTGGGAGAATAAACCCCTTGCCCAGAAAACAAAGAAAGGTGGAGGGGGCAAATGAGCATGCATAGGTGTGAGATGTTGCTGGAGCCCACAACAGGCTGGGTAGGGAGGGAGAAGCCCAACAAAGCAGGGAGTTTTCCAGCATCAGTGTAGACCAGGACCCACAGAGGGAAGAAGTGTTTGCAGTGAGGTGCAGACCAAAGCCAAGCCTCTGAGGTCAAGAAAAGGAGGAGACATTCCTTGGGATCCAGAGCAGCTGAGCAACCCAAGAAACCACTGAGCGTGGCAGGAATGTGAAAGACTCCACCCAGAAGGCAGACAACGAGGAATTTATTTGCAAGCCTTTTATTAATCAGTAACTCTGTCAATAGAGCCAACCGAGTTCTTTACTCTGGCTTCTCACTTTTGTGTATCTAAAAAGCATTTGCTTTAGGTATTGGAAATTGGTGGCATGTCTTCATGTGTGGACTTCAGGGTGGCACACACAAACTTTAAGGCTGCCACATAATGGTACTTTTTTGCCTCCCACCATGCAATAGGACAGATGCTGCACTGAAACAATGTACCTCAGAAGAAACACAGTTGTATTTTGAACAGCTATGGTACAGCATTAACTGTACCAAATTTTAACTAACTTGTCAGAAGGCTTCTTTAGAATGCAGTTTAAGCTACTTTAAAAACTGTCCCAACATGTCTCCACTGCAGTGGGTGCACGTTAAACTCTAAAAGAAGTGCAAGTAAAATTTACTGGGGATTGAAAGCTACTCAAAGCTACTTGACTGTGTTAATGGTTTAACTTTGCACCAGAAATGCAAAAGTGAATGGACACTAACTTACAAGCACATCCCTTCACATAACTGTTCTCGCTGTGTAAAAAGAACCAATAATAAGCAAAAGCCACTTTTATCTGGACAACTTTTTATAAGGCTTTCTTATCAGTTTTTTTTTTTTGTATCACTGAAGAAACATGCAAATATAGCAGCTTTCAGCAAGAACTTAAATATATTTTCACCAACATTATTTTTATTCTATTTCTAAACCTCAAAGTGAGATTATTACTTTCTAGATCTAAAATATTCTTTCAGGTCTGAAGGTCAGCAAGATTTTAAAATGCCTGTTTTTGCCTGTTTTGTTTCAGGAATATTTCCCAAAATATTAACATTCTCCCCATCCCAACTCATGTATTACACTTTTCCAATTCAGAAAACATGTAGGAAATAAATACACATGGAACATAGAAGCCAGCCAGTTTGATCCTACTAATGACAACTTCAGGGATGATTGAGATCCCCACTGAAAAGGCAGTAGGATAAAAGGAAGGAAAAGGTCAACAAGATCAGCCAAAGCTGTCAATAACATCTGCATCACTCAAAATAGTGATAATCCACCCACAATATTCACCAAGAGTGTTTATGCTATATTACAATGGCTAAAAACGTTAAGCAGCAAAATGGGGAGACAATTGTAATGTGAATATTTGCTGCGCAAGTCCAGACTGTCTGCATTCTAAAGCACTCAATTTCCTGGGTTGACAGTTGTCCCCTAAACATTTGATCTATGTTGAAAATTGAAATAAACGCTCTCAATGTATGAACATCATAACATTTAAGAAAAACAGATTATATGCAGGTAAGATCTCCTTCATGCAGTTACTACCTATATCCAAAATTTCACCGAGGCAAAATTTTTACCCTCAATTTTAACGTGCTTTTGTTTATTAAAAAACAGCTCGATTTTACCCTTCCTTGGATATTAACTTTGTGGCACACCTGTAATGGCACACATTAAAAAAATATATGTATATTCTGCTATACAAGAACACCTTATAGTAAACACAAACAGCTCTTTCCGCTAAGGTACAGATGTTGATTATTTTTTTTTCCCCCCAGACATGAGGCTATCCAAAATAATAGGGCTTAGTGAACAGTCTATGATCTAAAAAGGTTTCCGAGGTACAGCTGTTAATTTCTCCAGATAAACGTTGCTTGCCTGTAATATTTTAACCTGGGTATCCAAAGGTATGATTATAAAGCAATTAATTCTAATCATTAGATATGGCATCTGTTAAACAGATGTAAATAGGCCTGCAAAAACACCAGTTTTTCCATTTCTAAATATAAAGGTCCAGTAGAAAAATTTCTGCACTTGTGCATTTAAAATATACATTTTATTCACTTTCCATAGGAAACCCTTTTAATATTGTCTAAAACAGCATAGCGATTATTTCTGTCTACCATAAAGGTACATTACATACATAACAGAGACTTTTGGAAAGAGAATTAAGATTTGGGCAAACAGAGGTTGTCTCAACATGTGAAGCCTTCCCTGCTTCCTCTTCCTACCTTGTCATCCTGTGAATCGGGCTGGAGAAGACTGTGCTGCTGAATTGCCATGGGAGGAGGAAGCGGTACAGCATCTGCTCCCTCTTCACCTTCCTCCTCTCCACAGCTCTGCATGCCTGAAGAGGATGACTTGGAGAGAGTGCCACTGCTCAGCCCCTCGTTCCGACCTCTCTGTAAACAAAATTAAGACATTCAAGCTCTGTTACTTCCTCAGCAGCATGGAGCTTGTTAAACACAAGCTTGTCTCAAGACTACTCTGTAGATTCATCTGTCTCCCAACAAGTCAAGATGATCCTACACACACAGTTCAACTCCTCAACAGAGGAAAAAAAGCAGATGCTGAAGATTATGTTTTCAGTGTCTGGCAAAAGCAAATGGACTGAGATACTCAGAAGCAGACAGACAGCTTGAAATTTACTACAGCAACGCTTGCTTTCCTAGTTCAGTTCTGTAAAGTACAAGTCACATTCTTCTAACTTAGTAACTCAAGGACTTTGTATCGGAAGTACTGACCTTCATATCAAGATGTCTGAAGGCTACAAAAACATGATAAAATACTTGATGTTGTAAATTGTCCTTTCTGACACCCACCCACCCATCTTAAAGTAGTTAAAGCAGACTGCTTGTATAATTTTTAGAGTTGTGTTGAAAGACTAGACTTCCAACTATACAAGGAACTATGAATTAGCCAAAGTTTAATGCAACTGACTTCACAAGACAATTTAAGTATATTTAAAGGAAGACAGCACAGATGGTTAATGATCTTTCCTCACTTTAAAGAGGAAACCTGGCCATAGGTATTCCCTCACTCACAGAACTGCGGAATAATACATACTCTCAAAACAATGCTGCAACTGCATTAGTGAGAGTCTCTTTCTACAGCCTGACATTCAAGAACAGATGTCAATATTCTTTCCCAAACCACATCTCCCACTTCACCATGCTACCAAGTTGCTAGTCTTTTCTTTCCCTATATTCACTGTATAAATCATTGATATTCCAAGCTTGCAGCAAAATATGTCAGGAACAAGAAAAATAAGAAAAAATTAATTGGGCATATCTGAGACCGGTTTTCTATACCGTAACTACCAAAACCACTAGTCAGATTCAAGTCAGGTAAAAGGGAATAATTGTACAGTGCGCAAATGACTGCACCTGTGGTAGCAGTAAGATGCTATTCATTTCAACCTGAACTATAGGTTTGTAACAAAAAAGAATTTGGCTCTGTGCCTAACTGGATGCAGGTTTTGCTCACGTGAGTGCCAGGCTTAGAGGGATGTGCACATGTTTGTGAGAGGAAGGCAAACCTTCAGTAGATATCCATGGCGGCAAAATCTGCAATAGTTCACTATTTCCTTTTCTCCAATGAAAACTGCCATGTTTATTATTTGAGTGATGGTTAACTACATTTTGGTTTGAAGGGCCAGTCATTTTCCTGTGCTCTACGGCACAAGTATAGCTTTAAGCAGCTCTCACTATGTTTTCCCTGATCCTTCAGAGAGACAAGGAAAGGAAATACAAGATTACCTGCTTATTCCCAGAACATGAAGCACCTTTACTCACAAAGCTGCTTTCCTGAGTGGAATAAGACAGCAAAACCAAAAAACAACAACTTAGCTCTTCCATTTCTCTTTTTAAACTCGGGATCCTTCTCCACTGAGCTTTACTGATGCTTTCAATCCTGAAGGCCACAAACTATGCCTGGCACAGTACTTATGCAGAGAATAGCAGGCATCAAGAATGAGTAGTATATGGCACATGCCACTTAGCACAACTGCTGGACAGTCAACTGATGAGAGAACCTTTACCTGAAAACATGTAGTTCTAGCAGAGAACAAGTCTCAGGCAGTTGCCCTGGACGCTTACCTCTTCAATAGTTTCATCTTGTGGGGTTGCTGCGCTATCATCAGAGTCCTTCTGAGAGCCTGCATCAGCACTTTTGCGAACCTCTCTACTCTTCTTATGTTTATGTGCCAGTTTTTTGACATGCCCGTCTGCTTTTCCACTGCTAAGACGCCTCACAGGACTGGTAAGCCATTTTCTCAAAGTGTTGCCAGGGCGCTTGGGACCTGGGGAGCTCTGTGCCCCAATCATGTGAGGTTGTAGCGATGTTACTGAAGCAGGAGGACTGGCGTCGTTGCTGGAGACTGAAAGGGAGTCTGAAAAAAGAAAGAGGAGAGCATTTTAAAGGTAAGATACTCGTAAGTGAGAAACAAGGCAAATGACCTGTAGTAATAGTCTATTTGTGTAAACCCTCCACCGGTTTGACTCAGTGAAAGTTTAAAAGGTGTTACTATCTCCTGCAAGTCAAAGACTGATGGCAACATAGCATTAACCATCAAGTCATGCATATGAAAGCTAGTAGACTCTTCCTGCCAACTGTTAATGCCACTTGAAACTATACAGCAAGTATATTAGAAACCTGCACTCACCTCCCAAAACTAACCTGTAACTTACAATGCTCAATATAAGACACGCTACTGGGGTAGTTTTAAGGACACTAACAACTATCTGAAAGATTCAGATTGGATATGTGCAGGAAGTGACCAAATTATTTTAAAGTAACCTAGCCTTTAACAACACCACAGCTATCAGTGCTCATGCTGCACGTGGCCACCCACACATAAGCAGCTTGTTTAGAGCAGTCAAGCATTCATTAAGTCACCGTGATTGACTCAATTGTTGTAATTCATATCAGCACTGCTGATACTTATTTGATAGTAGATTATTGTTTCAATAGATAACCTAACTTTATGGAGTGATATGATTATTTTATCTTTTAATGCATACTGCTTTGAGCATGGACACAAAAAGCAAAAAAATTTGCCTCAATGAGATGAGCAACATTTTGCAAATCCCAAATTTTATTACAGATGCTCTAATTACTTTCATTATTTGTTTATTTATTTCCTACCCTGAGAAATGGGGGAAGACAAATCAAGAGAACAGCAAAATATCTGTTTATTTTGCTTAAATCTTCTTGGAGGGTTTTTTTTTTTTTAAAAGGTACAGAACAGCTATGTTTAAAAGCCTATTTGTTCAAATGTCAGGATCAGCACTATTGCTTAGCATGACAATGCCTGAAGTTCTATAGTCAAAGGATATACTTTTCTTAAGCAATAGCTATATGCACATGAGGTCAGCATTACTTTCGCACTGAGGCTCCTGTCACTTGAACCATAGAATATGGTTACGATAAACACTACTGGGTTAGCTATTGTGAGACGACATCTATTTTTCCCCTGTAGCACAATGTTTCTTCCCCCATCCGTTCTCTTTTTCATAAAAACGTACTTTTTTTTAAGACACATTCTTGTAATGCCACTCCTGTGAATATTAACTACCACCAGCATATTCACAAGACTCTGCTAGGTTGTCAAGTATATATATATATTTTTCTTCCTGTGTATGCACTTTTGTATACAGATAGTTTATATAAAGATGACATAAATCATGTTTTGTTGAATGTTTCTACTGCTGGGAATTAAATGCAGCGTTTGAGTTCCTTCTTGAAGTTTGACACAGATGTTCAGGTCACCTCTTCTGGCAGCTTTTCCATAAGAGGCATATTGCCAGTCTGACCACAGGTAGTTTGAATTTTGTTGGATAATATGATCACTGTTGTAGCAATATACTTCACTGGAAACACACAAATGCCTTGGATCTACACATCAGTATGTGAGTTTGCTCTGTTTCCACAGAATATCAAGTGCAAATTCTAGTTTAAAAGCCATAGCTGAGATGGCGAAAGAGATATAGAATGTGAATAAAATAAGGCCTTCTTCCATTATTGTTCATGTGTTTCAAAGAGGATTATCTTAAAAAAATGCAAAATACTGGAGAAAAATAAAAAAGAGACATTAGCATCCTTTCCTTGGAATCTAAAATTGCGATCAGGTTGTTTATCAACATATTTCTTTGTTCCTATAAAACCAAATCTGCCTCCATTACCGTTAAAATACATCAGTTCCAATGCTAAGCTCTGCTCTAAGTTATACTGTATGAACACATCCAGAACAATAACTGATATCACTTATAGCTATCACTTCTGTTTTTCCATAAAGTAGAAGATAAACTTCATAAAGCATACTTTCAGTCCAGCAAGCTAGCTACTAACACTATAAACCCAGAATCAGGAAGCATCTACAGAATTACGTTCCAGCCACAGCTCTAAGTGTGCTGCACGAGGGTAAGCAGACTTCCTATGATTCCATTAACTTGGTTTCAAGTACTTAAGTAATGGGTACTATCAAAAAGCAGATGGAAGGTTAAGTTAGTCACTTTTGTCTCTAAATCTTGAGATATCAGTGCTACAGAATTACTGCACACTATTTTTTTTGGTAAAGCAGGAAACATAAGGAAGAAATTAATTACCTATAACAACAGTTTTTGACCTGCAGTCTGAAGATCCCTCAAGGCCCATGAATTATTCCTTAAAGGTCCTCAGCACATACATGGAAAAGTAAGCCTACTAGACATCAGCATCCACATCATGACAGATTTTTCTTTTTTTAAATAAAGTGGTCTGCTTATTAAAAAAAATTCCAAACAAAACTCCCAACCATCTGCAAGCTCTCCACAGGAATCCAAACAATCTCCCAGTAAACCTCTGCAAGAAGTTAGCTTGACTGCTCTTTCACCAAACTCAGCTTCACCTTTACTGTATCATGCATGCATCTTTTAATTTTTATCAGATTCCTCATTTCAGAAATCATAACAAATATCAGCTGATGGGTACCTCAATAACCTTCTGCCATTCTGCTAATGGAACACAGAAGAACAGTGAACACCACTACTGCTCTTGGTAAATAAGTTTCTTAAAGCACAAACTAATCAGGCTTGAAGATGTTATAACCACTCAGCCAATTTTCTTTAGTTTGTATATATTTTTCAAGTCCCAATAATGGTCCATAAAAGTTTCATCCGCAAATAAAATAGAGCACATTCACTTATTAAAAAAACAACAAGAACAAAAAAGCAATTAGGTCTTCACACAGAAGTTCACCATGCACTGTTTTGTGTTTTTGTATCTGTTTGCATTTCTTTCCTTTACAATTACTCCCTGCTAAGGAAGAGGCTGCATGGTGGTGCAATAACTCATTGAGTAAGATTTATTTTTACATAAACATGCCTATCCCTAAGCATCTAACACGCCTGCAGTTAATAAAACCTTTTTCTAAAACCTATGCTCCGCCTCCTCAAATTTTTGCCCATCCTTTTGACAGTCAACACTTAACTACTGAATTTCTCAAAACCAAACAGTACAATGCAGAGCACCCCTGAAACTGTGGGAAAGTAGTATTTTTGTCTGACTGCACTTTTGCTGTACCACTCCTACTCTTAAGTCAGCCAACAGTTTGTGGGCAGGAGGAGGGAAGAGAGCAGGAAGAAATGCATACACTCCACTCAAGTGGAGAGGATCTAAGAGACAAAACAATGTCAGCCAGACATGTTTCACAGCACATACTTTAGCCATATCCTCCCACACAGCATTAGTTTTCATTTGGCGTGCAGCATGTAACTGCTTCTCATGTTCTCTTTTGCAAGATTTAGTATGAAGTATTTGCTGAAGCATTATTAGGGCTTTCAGGGAATCATAAAAGCGGACAAAGTAGTATACCAAAATGATAGCTCTGTTCCACCACTTTGCCCTTTAAAGCATGACAGCACTGGGGGAGAAGAGAAAGCTTAAAATGAATAATACTGCATTGCCATAAAAGCATGAGCTTAAATATCAAATTCTATTAAAAAGTATTGGGGGAAAAAAAAAAGAGGTTTAACATCACCTGTGTTAACCCAAATGGAATGTCAACCCACCAGAGTCTCTTCAGAGATGAGACCCATTCCGTCCCCCACCTTAAATTTGCAGAAAACACCCCTGCAGTCTCATAGATCAATGTTAATACTCAGTACAAATAAAACACTGCAGTATTTTTCCAGGGAGACCTTTAACTGTCCATTTTCCCATCCCAACCCAGCTCACAGGAGTCCAGATTCTGCAATTCTTACTCCTGTGTTTCCTCAGTAGATCAGTATTTCTAGCCAAGGACACAGTCATGGAAAAAGAAAAAAAAAGTAGTTGCTTAAGTTCATACGTTTAAGTAGACACATTGTCAGATCCCAATTCTGGGGAATATCAGTATCGAATACAGGAGGTTTTCAAGAAAACAAAAAGAAAGACCTTCAATCTTCACTATGAGAAAAGCCTCTTGGGTGTATCTTATTTCCCCCTGGCCCATCACTATATACTATATCTATCTATATAATCAGGGATACACACTTTGATTGATTACCATGCTTGGGAACGTTTATGCTAAAATTGGCTTTGTTTCCTTTATGACTACATAGCAAATTGTTTTTCTAGGGTTGCTCAAGAATATTTTATCACTAAAACACGCTAAGAGGGAACAGGAGTATTCAAAATTAAACCAAGAACAACATGGACTTTTAAAACCAAAACAGATGGAATAAATTTGGGGTATGCTAACCCCAACTGTGTTTCAAGTACAGTAAACGTTCTAGTGAGTGTCAAATTCCCTTTTAGAAAAAGATAAATGCAACAGATGGCCATCTTGGAGAGCAAAAAAAACCCCAACACACATATAACAATCACACATAACAACACCAATCCAACCAGAAACCGTCCAGATTAATAAAACCACCATTTACTCACGTAGAGACAGCTTTATAATTCAAGAGCTTACTTAAAAAACAAACAAACAAAAAAACCTAAGGGATGTGCTTTGTTTTGTAATGCATAGCCAGTATAAGAAAAGTGGGCATTTAACTTCCATTTCTCTCAAAGTAAAATCACATATGTTGCTCTGTTGTTAAGGTCAGAGAGTTCACTAAGAGCCCATATATTTTTAAGAAAAAGGGCAGGCAGTGTGGGTTCTGACCCCCCTCAAACCAGAAGATAAAGTTACCTTCAATGAGCAGACAAATTTTTGAAACTTGAAGGGAAATGGGAATTCTCATTCCAGTCCCAGCTTTCTTAACACTAGAAACATGCACATCTGTGATTAATAAACTTTTTTTCCCTAAAAAATAAATCAGCCATGTTGAGCTAGTTGATGACTAGAAAGACTCTGCTTTATATTAACTATTTCCATATTGCCATTTGTAGAGTTTTAGTATTCACAAGAAGAGCAAGGGGCTACAAAAACCCGATTTCCTTACCTAGGGAATCAAACTGAGTCTCCCTGATACCTGCTCTGCACCATCTAAAACCAAAATGCTGCAACACCAAAACTAAAAACATCACCCTCTCTGGACTATGAAACAGGGATGGGGCAAGGAGCTAAAAAACAGAGCAAAGCAAGTTTTGTAGCCCTGAGTGGCACGTCGCACTGCCACTGCAGGCCTGCCTGCTGCCACAGCTTTTATGTACCACAGAGCCCACAAAGGAAGGCCGCCACACAGGGCAACTAGTCAGCTCATCAGTAAGGTGTGACGCAGGTACATTACAAATATTTGGGGATGAGAGCTGCTTGTTGGTTCAAAAAAAAAGTTTAATATATGGATTGGAAGCAGCACAGTTCAGCAGTCTCCCAAGCCCATATCTACCTACAAATAAGCATGTCCCAATCTGAGCCAAGTCAATTTTTGCTTCAGAGGAAGCACCTAACGACAAAAGCCCATAAAGCCCCAGCCCACTATACAGTCATCATTTGTTATTACATGAGATGGCAAAGGCTTGAAAAAAAAATAAAGAGCGTGAGGCTTATTTTACTCACACACATGCACAGTGTCTGTCTCGAAACTGTTTCTGAAGTAAGAGGCAGTCAATCTGCCACGTATAAGACCTTTCAGAACTCCCGTGCGTGTCAGGAATTTTAGTTCTCTCCTGCTGGATATCCTCTTTGGACTACCTTCACTGTGTATTTTTTTTGTAAACCAATACTGGAATATACATCAAAAGACGTTAGATGCGTTTCAACTCGAACAAGACACCATAAAAGCAGTTACCATTTAAAGACAATATGCTTCTACTTTTATTAAGCTTGCAAAGTGGAATTTCCCCCATGCTCTTTGAGAAGCACTAATTTCATTTATGATACAAAGATAATTTTCAATAATTTTCATAAAACTAGTTTTTTAAAAAAAATCATAAAATGCAGAAAACTAGTATTCAATAGGTAAAAGAAAATCCTTCAGTCTCATTTGTATTTGGAGTGGAACAAACACACACTATTCATCTCTGGTCTGCAAATATTTTCTGCCTTTTATTTCAAGTTATGCACCATGCTGAAATATATTTTGCAATATTTTCAGTGTGTGCAGATAGATGAAGATAGCTCAATTCCTTACTATATCTTCCCAGATTAATGAGTTGTCTGTATTAATTGTGACTGATACACATACATGCCCAGACCATTTGGATTTAAATGTATTCAATAATTAAACCTTCCAAGCTATCAAAAGCTGATTGTGTTAATATCAGATAGACTGGAATTCTATGCTTGAGGCTAGATACTAGTCAACTTCTTTTAACGAGATCCTAAGCTGCCTCACAAGCATGTCTGCCATTACAAAAAAAACACAAAAACTCTCCTGAGAGAGACACTGTCATCTTAATAACTTCCAAAGATCTTTCTGAAATTGAGAAAAGTCATCCAACAGACATATTTGCAGTATCACTCGAGGAAGGAATGAAGAAAATCTCTGAATAAGTGCAAAAGGAACATACCGTGCATTTGAGCCAGAAAATCAGTGGTATATGCCTGAAGGGTTTAATACACTTCTATGCTGTTACTGCTCTGTCATCTCATATTCTTTTACTCTTTTTTTTTCTCTGCAAATATCCTTTCCTACCTTCCTACCCCGTTCAGAAAATCAAGGTTTTAAACTTTTTAACATTTAAACTTTTTAACAACTTAATATGCATTATAGATTGCATATGGAAAGAGATGTAAACACAACACCGCTAGCTGTGAGCTAAACACCAACAAAATTTAGACTGAAAAAAATCCTCCTCTTAAAACTGCCGGACAGTTTTGCATCCACACTTTTTCTTCCTCCCCTACCCCCCCCTTTTTTTTTCTTCAGCAGGAAGAACGCATGATATTGTGCCAAAAAAACACTTTTTTCAGGTGAACAGAAGTAGTTCTGTTTGTGCTGCCTGGAATTCAGACCACATGGATGAAAAAAACCAAACCTAAATCTTGTGTATTACTGCAAGTGCAGGATAGTACTACAGAAGGGGAGAATGGACTTTGTGGGACATTTCAATCTTTGCAATAAGCTGTTATTCTCTCCTACTTTTGGAAAGAAATATCTTTTTGTCACAAGTAGGATGCATTAAAAGTTACTTACACCACTGAAGTTTAGTTTCACAGTTTGTGAAAACCACAAGCTTTTAAGAGATTAATCTCAGCTTCCCTTTACGCAGCTTATATTTTAACGATCAATGTCTTGATCCAAACTCGATGCTTTTGGCCTCCTGTTTGCTTAGATTTAAAGACAGCTACACCCACCCATGTGCCTGGCAGGACATGCCAATGACAGATTTATGTCAGTTATCACAATTTGTCAGTCAAGTTCTCATCCTATGCCAGTCTAATAAAGTCCATTAAGTGCAAAAAGCAAGCCATCCTCTATTGTATCTCCATGGATCAAAGTTAGTGCCCTGATCATTTAGTATAATTAATTCTCTCCCCCTAGAAGGGGGGTGTACTTCTACTAATCCCTAATTGCACAGGACTTGCATTCTTTTACGTAAGAGCTGATGAACAGAAGTCCATCTAACTTTTAGACAAAGTTCTCTTCTTCTCAGGCACAATCTCCAGTGGGTTTCTTTGGGCCAGCTTGGGCCATCAGTTAGTTGCCTATCTCTCGCATCTCACTTGTGCCTCCTAAAGATGACATCATTTTACATCACCATGAAGAAGCACTTAACATACTTCCTTGGCAGAGCTACAACAGGCAAGATTTTCACTGATAAATTTAATAGTTACACAAAAATACTTAACTCCCTCGTAGGGGCTGACACAAATCACGTAATTAAAAATATTAGGGTGCCACCCTTCTTTCATTAAATAGTTGTGAAAGTTCTCCAGTGCAAACAGAGAAATAAGAGAAGTACTGCTTTTCTATGTCAGAAAGCAAATTTTCCCACACCATTACTGTAAACTTCTTGTATCCCTTAAAACACAGCTTTTAAAATCAGTTTCTCACTGAGATATTTCACAAAGTCTCAACTACATCACTCATTTTCAAAGCATGTGTGTGTTTTAGAACTTTGCTGCAGAGCAATATATGTATTTTAAAAGGTCTTCTTTACATGATTCCCCCCTCCCCCAGTGCCTTTCATGAGTAATCTCCAACTACTTTAAGGCGACCAAATTACAAGATCAGACAAAGGCATGGCCTGTCCACTTCTTCCTCCAGCAGAACGGATGCTACGGGAGCTGTGAATGCCAGGAGCTGCTCTGGTGCAGGCCCAGGGCCATGGCCTTCAGCTCAGCCTGGAGTGGAGAAGAGACGCACATAACCCTCGCCTCCAGCCTGCCCCCCTCCTGTTGCTGCTTATTAGTTTCAGACGCCAGCACAAGAAGCTGGCAGAGGGCACAGCACAGCTCCTGAAGCAGTGGGAGCTGGCAGCATCAGCTTCCTTCCCACTGCTCAGAGCTGTAGCACTCCCAGCCTTTGACAAAATCAAGCAGCTAGCTGGTGGGGAAAAGCAAGCTCTGAGCCAAAGAAGGGAAACAGTGAAGGCAGAAGCTCTGGGCCTGGGCCTCATAGGCAGTGCTGGCGCCTAAGACACTAGGCAGAAAGCTTTGCTGACTGTTGACAAGCCATTTGTCTCGTGCACACTGCGTGCAACCTACTTTTGAAGAGCCATGCCGCGTGATGTTAGCAGCAAAGATGTGGCTCTGCTTTTGGTGGAGAGCTATATGTCACTTACTACAAATGGAAGCCACTATTTACACAAGATCTGTGATGAGCAGTTTCCGTTTTTAATCAGGGCAACTGCACAATCCATTTTTACTCATCTGTTAGTGAGCTGCAGGGTTTTATAATCTGCTCCTTTAATTTCTGCCGCAAAGCAATTTTGCTGTCTGAAATGGATCAAAATAAATGCCAGTCCTAGAAATACAGTTATGAAGCAGCATAGCAACTTATCTGATATGCCATGTGTAACAGTCCAGAAGAGGATGATATGAACAGATATGAAAAAGGTCATATCAATACAGATAACAGATCACCCAACCAAAAGGAAAAAAAAAAAAAAAGATACATTCATCAAGTCTTCAGCTCTACTGAAAAACAGGGAAAGATATGGGGGAGGAGAGGGAGAGAATCAAGTCTGTGGCTCTTCCTAATGTCATTTCTGCAATCTCAGACGTTATTTAAAGCAACATGCTCCATGCTTCCCTGTGCAAAAGCTCAACAATGCAAAGCATCCAAACGGAAGGAATTTATCCTATGAAGATTTTAGAACACCTTCAACTACTCCAGCAAAAAGACTACATATGAACTACATTATTGCAAGCAAGTTCAAACAAGTCTGATCTCAGAAGGAAGTAGGGGATGCACAGTTCTATTGGTGCAATTTTGAAATAGAGAATATACGTACAGGTAGGGAGGAAATTAGCTTCCACTACCCTAGCATAAGCAATAGAAACTAAACTTCATAATTATGAAGACAAAAAACTATCATACATAAAATCAGAATAAAATGGTGCTGAACCAACATCTTTTTTTTTTCTTTTGTCCAGAAGACAGAAAAAAACTGAGCAAGTATAACCTCTGCCAGATATTCACAAATGAGTGGCCTCTAGCATTAGATGAAAGCAGATGTATTTTATTCTCCACCTCCACCAAAGCCTTAAAAAAAATTCCAACACATGAGAAAACCTCCAACAATTCTCTATTTAAACAGAGAAAATGTGGTAAGAGTCAATAAACAGATACTTTGAATTGTAAAATGTAGATATTGATAATAATTGCTAATCATACCTTCAAGGCTATTAATAAAGCTCATAAATGGAAATGAAGAGACTACACAGTGGCAGTATTAAGTCTGAAGAACAAATAACACAAAAGAAATAATTACTTCTACAAAATTTTATTTCTTTAAAAAACCAAGCTATTAGACCACTCATACTAAAAAAATATTTGTTTCCTCTTCTCTTCACCTATTGCAGTTACATGTTAACCTAAATATACATACTAATCCAACATTGATTTTTAACAGTCTTTTTTTTTTTTCCTCCATCCTCTTGATTCAAAGCAGAAGAGTTCATTAGAACAACCAGCGATTGTTTGGAGCCACAGCTTTAGCAACAGCTGTGCAAACACATCCGTCTCAAGCTAGGAACTCTGCCATAAGCTTAATAATAATATACTCATATCGTTTAGCTCTGGGGCTATTACAATAACTGTGGTCATTTGCTCTTTCTAAATGCTTTGCTGTTGTAGCCCTCAAAAAATAAATTAAGAAGGTAATTAAGTGAATTGGGAAGAGAGATGGAATGGCTAAAACTGTGGCAAAATCTGTGCTCCAAAATTAATACACAGAAAAGATGTTTCTTTCTTATCCAATTCTTTTAATACAGTGATATAAACTAATTTTACTAGCAGTGCTTTGTATTGTAAAACCTTGACGTTTTTACTGCACGGACTACCTGGAGTATTCACGAGCACACCTCAGGTCCTTATAGCCATGCCACTGCTATCAGCCTCCACGCTGCACAATTAGATGGCTGTTGGTGCTGACAGACAACTTCCTCTGGGTTCAATCCCTATTCAATAACACCATTATCAAGAGCAGATTTAGATGACAGTGATTGGAAACTGAACTGTTTTTAGACTTTTTATCTACAGATGGAAATGTAACCTGAGCAAAGCAGCAAGAGCACACATGATTTTAATAAAGGTTAGTCACACTGGAAATCAAATTTCTTTTTTTTTAAACGGACTCGCAGTCAAGGTTGATTAGCAGACAGCTATTAAAATCGTAACTGCAAATTTCTGCATAGATGCCTTTTCAGGGTAAAGCATCTTAAGAGATTAGGAAAGGGGAAGATGCTCCTCCACAACTTGATTAATCTTGAAAAGAAGAAGCTGAATGAGTTAGAACGAGTGAAAGAGCTCTTTGGTATAAATGTATTTTAAAAACAAGCAAACTATTAATTAACAGAAGATGTGACATTTTATCTCAAAGCGTAATGAAAATGTATGAACCTCACAATACACTGAATACTAAAAACAGAACCCATCATTGCCATGTTCATTAATTTGATTACAGTCTCTTCAGAAATAACACATGCACTGCTGAGTTTTCCTTGGCATGATCAAGCCCATATTGCGCACACAAAAAAAGCTACATTTTGCAATGCAACTGTTGTTCTTATCTCCTTCACAATTATTCCCAATAAAGGCTGAGAAGAAAGCTGATGTCGTGAACTCCCAGTCATCTAAACCTCGATTCCTAGAATCATTGCCCAGCTCCCACCCATCCAGTATTACCTAAGTGGCCACAGGAGAATGATGCGATAGGATCATGGTAGAGCTGTCCAAAACTGGTTTGTATGTAGGAATCAAAAGGAAAAAAAAACAAACAACAAAGGGCAAATAAAAGAAGCAAAACCACTTGTTTTGAAAGGCAGCAAAGTAAAATTTTTATTATTTTCTTGAATTAGCCACAAAGCGGAGGGGGGGAGAGATCAGTGTCAATAGTAACTTCTACACAACAATAATTGTTGTTACAGTAAATCACCTTTTTAAGTTATAGACTCAACTGTAAGTCTAATTTTAGGGGAAAAATGCATTATTTGAAGGAAACAAGACAAGGAATTTAATTAGCTTCCCTTCTTTTCTCCACTGAAAAAAGATATTTTCTTTTCATGAGGTCCCCTGCATTTCATACAATGCATCTCAACAGCTGACCTCTATGAAGCTCTCTTCTTAGAGCAAACTATCTCATCAAATAGGGTTTACATTGTATTTTTTTTAACCACTTATTTGAGAAAATGGACTGGTGGTGCCCAATCCCATGCTCAAAAACAAATAAAAAAAAGTGGTCTAATAAACATACTTTCCTATTCTCTGAAGAAAAACAATCTTTACAGGGAAAGAATTGTTACTTTATTGATGCGGTCTTTTCAAAGCAGGATGGAGTATACTTACACCACCTCACCTCCACAAAAGCAAAGAGTCGGAGCAAGCCTTGATATGCAAATTCAATGGATTGTTATAGCTGCTTGTAACCACGTTCAAAAGGAGATCATGAACACATTGCTCATTACTAGTCTAGCAATGAGCACCTAGAGGAAACTTTCATTATGTAAGGTGATAGCTCATTCTTATACTGCTGCCTCACTGAAGTAATTAGTTTAAAATAGAGATGTAATACAGCAAGAGACAAATGAGGTTGCAATGTGAGTTGAAGCAGTCTGCTTTGCTCAGGTTAAGCCTCTCCACTCAATACAGACTTTCACCATGACATGAAAACTATATGCACCAAATGCTTTGTTACAGGTACTCTCTGAGAGAACACATTTGACAAGGAGGTAAAGAGGCAGCCGCAATTTTCCTGGTATTCCTGGAAGGAACTCCACCCTTCTTTTCAAAACACATCAATATTCCTTCTGGGGTCTGTCTTGCTCTCTCACAGCATTTGGGAAACCTTCCTGGTATTGACTACACTGTTTTCTCATCACCTTTTTGAAGTTAAATCTACAAGTTCCTTTACAACTTAAAATTTTGAATATTCTTCATTAATGATATGCCAGAATATAGTCATCTTAGAAAAAAACAAAAATGCTTAAATATAACCAACATGTTTCTCTTATTACAGAAACAGAGTTACAAGTTCTTATTATATAAAGTTTGCACGATAAACCTAACAACGTCTCCTTCCGAATAGCATGCATTTTCCTTTTACATCTTTAAAAATCTTTAAAATTAGGATCTGAGTAGCTGGTTTGAGAAGGAGTTGAGGGTAACAGACCCACGTAAATTACTACATTTTCATGCAGTACTTGTAAGAGGTTAGAGCACAAAATACTGCAGTAGAGGGAACAGTCTTCCAAGGATCAGAGGCAGAAGGCTGCCTGGGGCTAACTCCATACACACATCTGAACCACACTGCTGCTCAGTCTTGGCTTATTTCACAAAGCCAGTAATCCACCTGACAGTTACATGAATCAAAACATGGCAAATTTGACCAAAGAGATGTATCCAAACCATAGGGGACAAAACTTTGGAGTAGTTCAGATGAAAATATGGATATTTGTGGATCTTATCATCTCACTCAGAGCAAGAAACCTGAGCCTAAAATCTTCAGGTCCATGAGTAAAGATGACAGTTACGAAAGGACACCAGTCTTCTTGCTTAAGCTCCTACATCCGAATCCATTTTTGGGGGTCAGGGTCGGGTGTTGAGGGTAGCAAGGAAGCGGTACAGTGTTTTCTGCCAGATCAACTCCCTGGCCTGGCTGCTTGTGTGCTTGCTAGTGTTGACACGAGAAGTAGCTGGGTCACATGTGCAAGCACAGGGTAAATAAGCTGACAGTACCTGACATGTACACTTCAGTTTTTACTAACCAAGAAACAGAACTTTCCGATAGTCCTCTTGCAAGTCCTGTAGCCTGAGAATTCTGAATGCCCTGCTGTAAGACCAGCGAGGAAGGACATACAGGTCAGGAAAGTACCACTGTTGCATACTGAACTATACAGCTGACGCATGAGCTCAGTTTCAGGAGGATTTTTGATGCATGCTCTTTTGGTGGAGATGGAAAAGCAGACACAGCACATACTTAACAGCTTCCATCTGTACTCTAAAAGAATAGATTTTCAAAGTGTAGAGGGGGATCTATGCCAAGAATTACACCAACCCATTAGTAATACTGGACTCTCCCACTGCATCCTCTGAGTCTCGTCCTCAGAGACCTCTTATCCTCTCTTGGACTCCGTTTGCTAACAATTACTCTATAGTAAAAGTATCCTGTTTTATGGATGAATGATTTCTGAGGCTTGATATACCATAAAATGTTATGAAAGAGGAAAAAGAAAGGTAGTTTGATTCATATGCATTCTTTCAAGACATCTATTGCAAGTTCAATAAATACTTCTTCAAAGCCAAATGAGAGCAGTCTCTCTACTCCCACAACCACCTTTCTTCCTCCAAACCGGCCCCCAGATGGTTAATAACTTCAGGATAAATTTTGGTTCTGTAGATTTATTCCCTGGATTTCATCCATGGGATTTGCCTCTCAAATTTCCCAAGTGAAATATAGACTCACATGACCCACTTAGGGACTGAAACACATACATCCTATTGTTTCCTCTAGCTCATAAGGTAACTGAAAAAAGATGTTATGATTTCTAATATCCAGTTCCAGACAAACTACTCAACAGTCTTTCCAGCCAGATAACCATAAACAACTTCAGTATTTATCCACACTTGTCTCAAATGCAGAGCATTTTTCAGTTACAGGAATGGGTGGAATTACCATGAGAATCGGTTTCCTCCCAACACCACCACTGCTTTCTCCAACTGATGTCAGATAGAGGCACAAATACAATACTTATTCATTTAAGTAATTTCTTGCTAGTTCATTACTCAAGGCTTTATTTTCTTCCTCCCTTGACCTGATTGCATTTTTTCCTCCTCAGACTTCAGGAAAAAGTGGGGAAAAAAAACTTTGGTCCTTCAATTAAACAGGAATATATAGTTATCAATCGCACTACATATACTCTAACATGTCGATGAAAAAATAAACCAAATTTTTAAATTCCTTAAAGATTCTTTACATAAAGTCAAAGACTCATTTGAAATTTTGTATCAATAAAATCATGCAGTAGAGTACATTGCAAATATTCAGTCTAAAACCAAATCATCGGTTTTAAGTTTGTAGTAGCCAGAAATACCAAAGATATAATTTTACTCTTTCCAGTTCAAGCAATAGGACAGCTACAGTTATATTGGGGCATGCAAGCAACTTTGTTCCCCTATTATAAAAAGCTATTGAGCCTTCTTACAACATGGTTTGTATACAGACATCTGCTTTTACGAAATAGACAGAGAACAATGACAAATGTTTGTGAAATCACGTATGCTTGCCCAACAAGACTTTGTACATGCCTATGATCTTAATTTATATAATAATGGAAAGCATGATTGGGATTGACTACACCCAGCACTTTACAAAGCATGTTTTCTAAAATTCTTTGGAATTAAAAAATAGACAGATCTGAGCCAGACTAACCACCGCAGCAACAAGAGTTCAAAAATGAAGCAAACGAGCAGACAGGAAAATGCAAAGCAACACTAAAGGGGAAAAGACTCTTGCCGTGCCATTAACAGACCTCCAGCTGAGAAGGCAGACACAGCTCTGGGGAAGATATCGCTGTGAAATATTCTGCCGCAAAGCATTCCGCCTATCAATTACTATTGATAGACAATTAATCCTTTCATCCCCACCTCCGAGATACTCTGTTCTTGTTTACATCTGAAAACTGGAATAGTTGTTGTTTTAGGAAGTGATTACACAGCACTGGGGGCTACGGAGCAGCTTTCTGAGATCAGAGCTCTATTGCCAGGATCAGAGATGATAGCCTGCTAAAGTTAATTCCCTTCGGATGATACTCCAATGCCCTGTTGTCTTTTGAGGAACTACTGAGACTTACATGTGGTCCTATCCTTCAGATATGCCCTTACAAGATTACTTTCCATTACATCCTTGACTTCGTGTTTGTAATCCTTCTGCCATCCTCCCTCTCCTTTTGCTTCATCTGTAAAAGCACTTTTGCTACTAACAAATGACATAACTGACCTTTTTCTGCTTATTTTATGTATATGCTCACAAACAGCAACAGGTATGTAAGACTTGAACCCAGCTGCAAACAACTTGCATGTGAAAAGGAAGCATCCCAACAGCTGCATCAGCTCCAGACATTGATGGTTAGCACTGTTTTGTCCCGCAGACGTTTCAGACTGTTCTGCATGAGAATAAAACTTGCTCTGCAGTAACAGTCACAGTGGAAAGGACAAATATCGTTTCCTATTAATATTACAATGGAGGAGGAGAAGCAGAACCAGCAACAATTGAGTTCAACATGAACATCCCTAATCTTACCTGTGCTTCCACAGTCAAGACGGAAACAGCATTGCTTTCCTCCACATTACTCATTTCAGTAGCAATGATGTCTCTAAACAAGTTGCATATAGATCAGTTTATTCCCAACCACCCTTTCCTTTCAAGCTCTATTCCCAAAAACATTACTTCTCAACTATAACTTAGTAAAAGTAACTAACAGATATTAAACACTATGATTTTTTGGTTTAGCAGCAATACTCTAAGAAAATTCTAAAACAAATTACTACCACTAATAACACTTCACAGAGCAAGAGCTATCGTTTCTCACTTCCACAATTCAACTAAAAATAATAAAGTAGTATATGCATTTTACATGATTTTTCTGAAAGAGCTTACTGTACAGCATCCCAGCAGTTTACACAGCAGACTCATTCCATAACTGCTGCCTTTCCCGTGCAGGTCTTTTCTGTTATACTCTGCACTTTTTGACTGGGGTCAAGAGGGAGGGGAGAGTAGAGGCAGAGAGAGAAGGAGAAAAGAAAACATCCTACTAAACTCCTAAGACTGGAAAACATCCCCCAGACAAGCAAACAACCCTCCTCCCCCAGCCCATTATCCCTATTGTACATATTTGTACCTAAATCCAGGATCCAGTATTTACAGCCACTCGGCTGCCCGTTGCTGCAGCAGGTAGGATTTACTGAATGAAGCGATCCCAGAGTGTCAGTCTGTTTAATCCCGTTTGGCATGGTGAGAAGTCAGCTGTGCCGATACCCCCAGCTTACAAACACCTACTCGCCTGCACCCCAGGGATGTGTTACAGCTTCTCCAGGAGATGTTCACACAGATAATAACATTGCAAGCAATGCCAGCAAATTGAGGAGGTTGCAATTATCTTTGCAGCCTGGTTTAGCCCACTGCCCTGCCGTCAGAGCAGCTCCTCTCTTCCAGGGATGCTCTCCTCTGACTCACTGAGCACGGTTCCAGTCTTTAAATTCACATGTGGGAATAGCCAGATGCAGCAGATTACATTCTACCGTAACTACCCTAATTGAGGCTCAAGATAATCTTAAAAACACTGGAAAGCAGATATTTTCCCAATCAGCCTTCAGAAAAGATACAGTCTGGCACCTCTGTAAAGCTTTATAGCAACTGGAATGCACAAAAACCACCTTTAACACCTCTTTTTATTTTACAGCGTGTAGTTAGTTTTTAATGCTTCAGCTAGAGCAACAAGAAATACAAAAAAAGACGGACATTTTCCGGTCAGCTAAAGCATGCAGCACTTGCTGTGTAACTTCCATTTTCCTTGACAAAACCTGCACCAAACAACAGTGCCCTTACCTTCACCTTCTCGAGCCTACCTGGTGAAAATAAATAAATAAATAAAAAATTCAAACACTAGAAAATCCACACCTTTTGGTAAATTCCTTTAAGATCTTGCCCTGGTTTAAAGCATATTTCTGTTCTATTCAGTTCTAAGCTCATATTCTGCAAGATACATTGGTCTTCCTGTTCAGTAAACTGAAACTGCCTATATTTCTTTTTTTTTTTCCAATCTATGCATTCTTCACTTAGCATACAACACAAGCATTTGTCCATGAATATTCTTTTTTATTTTTTAACTAAGCACTTCACGAACCTATAAAAGATGTTCGGTATCTTCTCCTGAACAGCTCCTCATCTAATTTTAGAGGACAAAAAAGTTACAACCACTACATAAGATAAACAGCTATGAGGCCAAAGCAAGGATTAAATTTCTGTAAAAACAGTAATGAAATGCTTTCATCATACCGTCATGAAAAAGAGCCTTAAAATGAGATTGAATAAACCGTACTGCAGAATACACAAGCATGTCGTGGGAAAGAAGAAAAAGCAGCAAGAATAGGTAGGAATTTTATGAGCACAGCTGAGAGCATATAGGGACCCAAAGCCAAAGAAGGCTTGCCATTAGCACTTCACATAAATTGCATACACACATATTAACCTGTTTGCAATATTAAGGAGCTGTGTGCACCCTCTACCTGAAACTAAAATTTTGCTTTCTTTGTATTTCTAATGAAAGCCATCCTGAACTCTAAATTAGTTTCTCTTTCATAGCCTCCTGCACTGAAACCATCAATTCTGATTCCTTAACATTTTTCTTCTGACCCAAGACATCTTTCAAATGACACTGAATTCCTGGGGGGGTGGGGGGAGGAGAAAAAAATCTTCTTTCCTCAAGAAAGTGATTTAGTTATTTTTATATAGTTTGCCACCTACAGTAAGACTTCCAGTAAGGCTAGCTTATTCTTCATGAGACTGTAGAACATCTGAAAGTGATTCTAGTTTCTAGTTGTTGAGAAAAATAATAAATGAAACAACCCTTTTCCTCTTCTCCCCAACAGTTCCCACACACATCAAACATGCTGAAGAATATCCAGCCATTCTTATTGTACTTAAACTCACAAATCTTTAACTAACATTTAGAAAAAGTTAGTGAAGTTACCCGTATAGCTTTGAAATAGTGACTTCCATTTGTAAGAAAGCTTCTGACTAAAACACAGCAAAATTTGTATATACAACTTTTTTTTTTTTTTAACTGCATATAAACTGACCTTATAACAGCAATAACATATGCAGGAAGATATTTGAAATGCTGTGGAAACCACAGCATTTGCAGCTTGCTATTGCAAAAAGTCCTTCCTTTTCTACTCAAATCAAATACCGTTATTTTCAGGTTTTGCTTTGCCCCTTTCTTGTCTCAGAAGACATCTGAAAAGTAAACTGCAGTGGTGGCAGGGAGAGAACGACCACATGAACCACTACATAATGCATATTTCACAGGTTACTTGGTTAAGCAGAATGCATCAAGGATATGCAGTTGTCATCAATATATAAAATTGCCGTGAAAATCTCCACAGCACCTTTGGAGTGGAGACAGCAGACTCCACATAAACATGCTGCAGCATGGTTGTGGTTGTTTGTAAGAAATTGATTCAAAAACACCTCAATGCATATACTGAAACAACAGCTACAGCTTTTTTATGGTCCAAGACAGAAAACCAGGACCCGCAATTTCTCCTACTGAAGTATAAGCAAAAGAGATAAAACTTCCACATCACAAACCCCACGTTTATTAATTGAACTCACAGGGACCATTATTTACCACTATTATCTTAGATTAGCCGTCAATACCTGAAGATGTACCACAAGTATCAGTTTCCACCAGAGGCAGTGACCTGTATCAATATACATAATTTTAAGACCAAACAAGCAGCCTATTAATGCCTTTCTATGGTTTACTTCAGGCTCTGCTACAAAGATCTCTTTGTCCTTTAGCTCCCTCAGCTTTTCTGTATTCCAGTGCCTTAATCTGCCTTAGCTCTCCCGGTCTGTTAAAGAGCTCGTTCTGCAACTCCTCACATCTGACATTTTTTGTAGGAACTCATCCTCAGTAGTAAAGAACCGGTCAGGTAGTCTTTATTCAGCAGGCAAGAAAATATCCATGTGGAGAACACCTTTAGGCAAAAACAAGGCTTGGGCACAGAAGAGCTCTGACTGCAGGGCACTCTTAGCACAGGGGCACTGAGCTGCCCCCACCTCCATCCTCTGCTTAAATATTTCTAGAACTCAGCTCAATGGAAGAACAAACTTCTATTAGATTCACAAATTAAAATACTCAGATACTGACCTATGCCAGCTGACAACATCTGAAGCAGTACCTTTTAAAAGGAAGAATTAACTATTTATTTTTTCATCTTAGCTGTGTAAAGCTGAAATGCATTTTCTTGGCTGAACATTTTACACTGTTTCCTTCAAAAAAAGTAGACAGTTATCAGCCTTGCTGATAACTGATGAAAGGCCCCTCAGACACCATGCCCTAGGGGTTTAAGACTCAGTTACTTAAATCTGTGACAAAAGAAGTGTCCAAGTGAAAATTTTCTTGTCAATGGCTATTTCAGGAAGATTTTTAAAAATTTCAGTCAAAACAGTCCTCTTGCTTTCAAGACAGCACTTTGAAAAAGACTACATCCCAAAGAGTAAATAAAGAAATGAAAAAGCCCAACATTTTCTAGAAAAGCACTGCATATTCTCAGTAGATTGAGTAGCGAATACTTTGTATGATGTATGTAAGTGAAGCACCACGTCCCTATTATGACAGTGAAGGAATGGGATTAACGTTCTGCAGTTAACCTTGTGACTCACTGATGGACAACATCAGACTGACAAAAACAATTTAAGGTATTAACATTTTGCCTCCTCACCCCAGAACAGAAGGAACAGCTCATCAGTCTCTGGCACTGATGGTCAACAAATCAGCTTGCTACAGCTTCAGCTTCTCACAGGTACCAGTTGTGATCTGCAGTGTCTGAAACCACCATTTGCCATGATATGAACGTCCTTATGAAAATGCTACTTCATCTGCAGGTACTATTAGCCTTGCATGTAAGAATGGAAACATTCATCTCTTTTATTTAAGATGACAACTGGAGTTAAACTGACTGCATTTCTCTAAAACATTCGCCTGGTAATAGAAACAACTTCTTAACTTACATTAAAGCAAGGATAAACAGCATTCCAACCTAATCCTTGTAAGGCCTCGTTATATTTTGCACCATCTTGGGGAAAACAAGCAGAACAAGAAAGGGAAGCTAATAAAATGCTGAAATTTCATTTTTAAACACCTATCTGAGTTGCTTCAGAGCTTGAAAAAGAAGCCAAAGAGCTAGCTTTTTTTTCCTTAATACCTACCTTTTGCAAGGAAAAAAAAAACAGCTTCAAAATTCAATGCTGTCCTCAAGCAAAACTACATTTATCTCTGAAATCTTCGTCCCCATGTTCCAGATATCCCATTTAAAAAAGCAATTCCTATATTTTGAAATCTGCGTCATAAAGTTATTTTTAAAAAAAAATCTTGTTCCTCTTAAAAGTATGTAAGACAGCTGAAATTAATAGAAGCATGAATTTTTTATTCAGTTCTGCCAGCATCTAAATGTCACAATTTCAAAACCATTTTTCAAAGTGGTATATAAGACAAATTTTTTCATCATTTACAAGTGCACTGTTATTACAACTTTGAGTCATGCTTCTGCATGTGGGAGAGTAAAGACTGACTTCTCCAAAATTGTGCAGGACCAAAGACCACCCAGACCTAGGAGCCAAAGTTAGACATAAATCCATAACTATTAAAATTCTTGCACTAAACTAACATTGCACAAACCAGTAGGAATTTTATTTACAGTACACATTTCCCATTTAAAAAACAATAATCAGGCAGACTTTGCATACAAACCCTATCTTTGGCAAGTTAGTATCTCTACCTCACACCAGAATGCTCTAACACAACCAAGAAACTGTAGAACAGCAAAAATGTATCAATAAATAAATCTGAGGTTAAGTCTTCAAAAGGTGAGTTCCCACCCTATGATTAAAATTCTGACAGGCGGCTAACTTTGCCTTTTCCTCAGTGTACAATGTGCCCACAGTTTAAATGCTTGGAGCACAGCTGTGCCACTAGGATCTGGTTTCTTCAGCTTCACACACAAAGATCATCCTGTTCCTAAATCCCAGCCTCGCTGCTCCTCGTTCTCACAGATAACACTGCCGGTCTGCATGGAGTGGAATCATTCTCACAGTGGCTCTCTGCGCTTGCATTCAGCACGTTGTTTCCTGTTCTGTCCTACCAGCGCTGTCAGCTGCCAGAAACGCTCTAAATGGAATCAGTCAGAAATTGTACTCTGCAGTGATCCGTGTGAACATCCCTAATGTAAGATTTCCAAGAACTCCTTTCAATCCAATATAGTATTTCGATCCAAAAAAAAAAAAAGAAGCTGGAATGTTTTTGAGTTAGAGGTATCTCATTAGCTGGTAAACCTGTGGAAAGTATTTTCTGATTGATGGTAAGGAGAGATTTTCAGCTGGCTGATGAATAGCCTTCCTTTCTACTTCTTGGGTAAGGCATTTCTCAAGAGCAACTGATATCAAGACACTGAAGTACTCAGGCTTTAATTAAAACTATTGGGAAATGAACCATTTATCCAACTCTTCAGTCAACAAGGCCAGAATCTAAACAAGTCCTTCCTGTCTCCAGCTTTGCAGAACATGCCCTAGCTGTTGCTCATGCCTGCAATAAGAAAGAATATCAAAAAGCACATGACATAGTAAACTCTTGTGTCTTACTCATTAGGCTGTTACTTTCTTGAATTTTTAAGCCTGTTCTGTGCTGTGGCCAAGGAATTGGAGTATGTATACCACTCCCAAGAATGTAGAGGCCTTTCAAAGAAATGGTGAGACATGCAGTGTCCCTGGCCTTCTGTTTATCTGGAAAACATTTGGGAAAATTCTGACTCTTCAACAGTCACCACTGCAGAATGCCAAATCAGCTTGAAGGATCCCAGCCACTGTCAGCAAAACCACAACAAACCAGCTTCAGATAATTCAAACAAAATCTTTTGGATGAGTCCAAGGAATGTTGCTCCACATACACGCACTACTTAGCAAAGGGGTGGGAGGGGAGAAGAAATATGCCATGCCTTGTCTCTACATTGGAGAAAACAGAAAAAGTGTTCCAAGCGAGAAATACTTGCTGTCCTAAAGAGACATATTGAAGAAACGCTGTTTTTTGACATTAATTTTATCATCCAAGTTACTCTTAAACATCCTGTTCACTGTTTTGTTTATTTGGATTTTCTGAAGTAGTCTCCTCAGCCATATTTAAAACACCCTTTTCTCTTCCCTCCCCATTCCAAAGAAAAAGAAAAAGGAATCAGCCTGTTGGTGAGGAAAAAAAAAAAAAATCCAGTCAAAACAAGGGTTAGTTTTCCAAACCAGTTGTAACTGCACATACAGGAATTCGATGTTTCTTAACATAAATCTCTGCCAATTATCTTAACTGGAAATGCATGCAGACAAAGACAAAAGGAAAGGATAAGAATATACTTATCCGAAGTCTTCAGAATATTGAAGTACATTCCTGACTTGAAATTAATTCAACTCACTTAAAAGGAAAATGAACACTTCTAGTAACCAAACTAGGTCATTAAAAAATGAAAAAGAAACATACAAACAAAAAAACCCCCACACTTAAAATGGATGCATAATCCCCCTAAGAAATATCGATGCTGAAGTTCCATACATGTGAATCCAAAGAAATTGCTTCTGCAATCTGTGTGGGCTACTTGCTGCCCAATATTACTGATCAACACACATTTCTTATTCCACTTCTGCTAAGTGCAAATTGCACAAACACATTTTTGTTAGTCACAAAGAGTTTTCATCAACACCTCTCCGCTTTTTGTCTCTGCTGAGCACCACCTATGTCCCTGTAACAGTTCTGGTTAAGTTATGCAACAGCGCTAGTTATGGCAGATGGATTCCAGCCACAACCCAACATCTTGCTTTTTCTGGTAGCAGGGAAGGTACAAGGGCACCTGAAGGACGTCTGGATTTCAAGCACTAGCATTTAACACAGAAAACTCACATACTTTCACAGAGTCTTTTATTATATAAAAAGATACTTGAGCAAAATGAAGCAACCTTTACAATTCCTCTGTAGTACATCCAGCAGGAGAACGAAATCAGAAATGGGAATTTTCTCTCTCTGTATATAAGCCAGGATTTCATATGCTGCATTTTTATCAATTATAACCAGAGATTTGTTATTAAACACATTTAAGTGTATTTTGGAGGCTAGCTCTAGTGAGAAGAGGAATAAGGGAGCAACAACTCCACAACACAGGGGTTTATTATTCTACATTGTCTATCAGATGTTAAAAACCAGAAACACTAGAGAACATGTCCTGCCAAACAATGTCCCAAATGTGTGAGTACTTCCGCACTGTAATTAACATTTTTTCTAACTATTCTGAATTTTAGATGTAGAATAACTCAGTCCTGAAAAGATAAAACAATATTGTTTGGGTCACGTCGTACATGTTTTTTTCTTCCATTAAAAAAAAAAAGTTAGGTTTGAACAAAAAAATGAACATGGTCACATAGTTCACCAAATTGAAAAGAGTATACTTTCTACAACTTACATCACCACCACTCAACAGAACTGTGAAAATGTAGTTATGAAATGGTCTGATTCTAGACTTTCGATATTTCAGAAAGCAACTACAGTCAGTTGAAACAATGATGCTCCTTCAGCACAGTGATTACAATTTAGGTGCAAGTTTTTTTTTTTTTTAATTGCCACAGTTTCTGTATGTTCTCCTTTCCGAGTTAGCTCCTCCTGAACAATGCATGCGATCATGGTAAAAGCTTTATATTGGTCATATTTAATTTTAACTTCCTGAATCGCACAAAAAGATCAAAACAGACTCTATATCCCAATACACATTCCTGTTGCTGACAAAAAAAATGAGGTTAGTGTTAAGAACTTAAACACTTTTTGGAAAGATAATACTACCCTTCAAAAGCTTACATTTACGACAATACTGTACTATCTCCTGCAATTCAGAATGACATGGTTTCATAAAAACAATAAAATGTTTCTTCCTGAAAGATGAAACTGTCAAAATAGATAAAAAATACTTCTTTTCAAATAAAAATAATTACAGAAACATAAATGATTCTCATCACTGCTACACCTTCAATAACAAAGTAAGGCCTTGTTATTCCACAACCAGAAGATGGTAAAATACTGCTACTCTTGATTTACTCCAGTTCTGAGAATTGTAATCTCAGCACAGTCTTACAAAGATGATGCGAGGGAGCACTGGATCCCATAGCTTGGGCTTTCGCTTCAAGCAAGCAACCAGGATACAAAGAGAACACAGCACATACCTTCAGGGCACAGCCTACTGTAAGCACCTTTTCCTTAGCTGTTACTCCGGACCTGTAACCAGACCTCTGAGTCAGTGGTTTACCAAACGGATTCTGGCACAACTGCATTTAGTCCTACCACATCTTGAGGATGAAAGGATTAAGCCTGTTCTAAGCGTGTTCTACTAAATCAAACAGCAATTAGAGTGCACATATTTTATTACCCCGAGACGAGAAAAGTTAGCACAAAACATGCTAGGATTGACGAACAACCTAGTCAGGCCATGATAAATATCCTCCTTAAAAAGATTAGTGACCAAGACAAAAATTCTAAGACATATACTTAACAATTTGGTGGTTTTCACCAATCGAGCTTTTCTTTTTAATACTGCCTAAAGCATACTTCAATCCACTCACTCAACCAATTGCTTTATTTATTTATTTAAACTTTCACTTAATATACTTTTCTGCCAGTGACCCCTGTTTTCTTTCTCATTCTCTTTCATGCCTTTTTCCTTCACTACAAATTCCCTACGTTTCACATTTTTAATTAACCCCTCCTATTATTCATAAGTGGACATACTACTTTTAAGAGCTCTGAGGTCCCATCACAACAAACAGACAGTCCAGTACACAGTAGCTGTCGCTAAGAGTGAAAATAATCTCAAAAGAGAGCCAAGGGAATAAAAAGAAAAAAAAATACACCCGTAAGGAGGGAAGTTTTACTTTGAGTTTCACTATCAGTTTTACACATGTTTAGCCATTAAGGTATGTTGTACCTTAGAAAGTTCTGCTCAATCACTCTTTCAGCAAGAAAAGGAGCAGCATGAAATCTGTTGAGTTTTAGCACACTTTTCAGTCAGTTGCTAGAGAGAGCCATCTCCCACCGTTTTCTGGAAGAGCAACAACTTGACCATGAGACCTTGAAGACCCCATTTACTTCCATGTCCCTTAAGCGCTTCTGTAGAAAGTAACAGATGACCATTCAGCTTTACTAATTCTTCTCTCCAGGTGGCTTCCTTAGAAGCTTTCCTTCCTTCAGCATATTTGCAGGTTCTTACACGCAACTAAGACTTTCTTTGACTTTGTGTTTAAGGAATCTCCATATCACCGATTCCTTAAAGTTTACATTAAGGAATGAACATATGCCTAATCAGGCTATGATCACACCCAAAAAGAATAACTAGCACTTTTCATGAGCAGAAATATTTTTTACAATTCATTTCCATTTCTTACATAGAATTAATATATTTTGGGGAAAAATCTGAAACATTTCTGACATCCCCACAGACACTAAGGGGAATCCAAGACTTGAAGACACACTTTGAACATAACCAGTCGATGCTAGCAATTCCAACTTTTAACACAGGATCACAGGATGACTCAGATTGAAAGGGACCTCAAAAATTCATCCAGTCCAACCTTCTGATCAAAAGGGTGCATCAGCTATGAGATCTGAGCAGACTACTCTTGGCTTTGTCCAGTCTGGTCTTGAAAACTTGACATTCTTTTAAAAGCTTCCTATAACTGGAACTTTATTTCTGCTGCATCATTAAATAATTAACATACAGTAGGTTGGATCCAACTGGCTCACGATCACAGAACAAATGACTACAAAATTCTGGTTATCAAAGACAACTTGACAACAAGCAAACCAGAGTTAGCCTTTACTATGCTTGCGTGTCAGTTCATATCAATGTCTTCTATTGCTATAGGTGTTTACCATTATACATCCATGTTAGAAAATGCATTCTGCAAGTTTCTGAAATGTTTTTCCTGGGATCATGAAATGCATTTTATGGTGCTATTCACTTTTTACAACAGCCTCTTTTACACAGCTTGCTGTAACAACTCTATCACTTATTTGCATAACTTCCATATTAGAAAATGCTTAATTTAAGTTCAATAGTTATCCCAGACAGAGAAAAGTGTTCTGCTCATTGTAGGCAACTCAAAGCTAAGAGAAATGCAAGCCTGTCCCAAATGGGAACTATACCTGTATCAATGAGTATGCACCCACAGTAGCAGTAAAACATTGTATAATGAAGTGATGATTTGAAACCAGTGCCAATAATTTACAAGAGGTAAAGAGCATCTGTTAAAAACCAACAACAACAACAACAACCACCACCTTCTGATATAGCTGCATTAAAAGTGATGCAGCGTTTCTGGTTTAGTACATGTAACAGAGACTAATAATTTACTATTTGTAAATTATTGCAGGAGAAGTGAAATGAAGTCAACAGGATGCATACTTCCAGCATTCCTCCTCACAAAACCAGAATTGGATGAAGTCACTGGTTTGCTAAATCCTACCACTTCCACCTGCAGGCAGTGATGACGATACATGATTATGTGATGTGATGGCATCCTGAAAGGTGCACAAGAATATCCACTCTAGGTGCTCCTCAACCATGTTCTCCTTTCTACTAACCACAAAACACAAATACTCCTCCCAATACCAAGTTTAAGAAGCCACAGTAGCAAAAGTACCAGAAAACTACAGAGTCAGAAAAGGAACAGAAGACCTTATGAACAGCTGTATTACCTAGTTCTGTGACAGAAGAAAAACTAATCAAGTAAAATTACCTAGATGGTCCTTTTAAACGAACAACCACCCCAGCTGCAGAAAAATATACACGGATACTTGCTCCTCGCCCATCAGGGATGAGGCGGTCACCATGCAGTTGTGACAACTCCCTGTCTCTAGGCGCATCCTCACTGCTGAAGAGCTGTCCCCAGCTCTGTGGTTGCTCTCAGCAGGCCAGCACGAGCTCTGAAGCATTACTTAAAAGAAAACAAAACATGGGTAACAAAGACACCCTCAACAAGTAATTTGGAACCCTGAAGCAAGTTTTTCAACAATTTGTTGCACCTAGGACAGTTAAGGAAAATAAACACTCTAGGATGCTTTACTTCAGTTACAACATACTAGCAATATTTGTAGCACACAATTTTAGTTCGTACTCCTTTCTGCCTCAAAACCTTGGTTAGGAAAAGAAACTGCTGTCAGAGAAAGGCTAATTGCAAGCAAAATAACAACTCCCATGGGAAATCTAAAGTCATCAGAATTGCTGGTTTATATCCACCTTCTACCTCCCAAAGATCAGCTGTGCAAATACATCTGTTCTGAAGCAGATACTTTTTACACACTGATTTCCTTTCCATCTGTGATTTATAAGAGAAATATATTTGGCAGCTCTCTGGGACCAAAAGCACATTCAAGCCAGTATTATAACATTTCTTCTTTTTCTCAGATATAATACTGAACTCCTCAACAGGACAAATAGCTTTCACTACCTATGTACAAAAATTCCAGAGAAAAATTAACCATGTACTTATGCCTGCAATTAGAGTCAGCGTGGAAAATACAGATATATCTGACAGGTCTTCCTGGACTGGGTTATGGTAAAAGAACAGTGCATAAGTTAGAGGCAGATTTATGCAGAAATCAATCCTATGAATTTTCTGAGCACATATAAACTTGACTTATAGAGAACTCTCCTAGAAATTCAAATTGTGAGATTCATTAAATCTTCAAAACCCATGTTATCTAGTTTAGGACTGAACAATGCCACGGAAGCAATTCATACAGACTTCACTGTTCATTCAAGGCTGAATTAGAATTTGGCTGTCACCAAACTCTGACCATCTGATATAGTATGGCTATAAAGCTCAATGCAATGATTACAATCTAATAGAACACAGCCAATTGCTGACATTTTATTTATGTATGCTCCAAAAATGGTTTTAACTGCAAACTCAACTGAAAACTGCGAGGTGGGAAAGGCGGGATAGAGAACTCTTGTTTTACTTTTATAGTGTAGCTATTTTATTTATCTGGACCAGAACATGAACATGTTTAAAGAAAGCCTCCCCTGCCCCCAAGTAGCTTTGCAGCAATTAGACTAGTAATGCTTCTTGGTAAAGTATTTGTGACTACATGGAAATTTATGATTTACTGGGCTTTCAAAACAACTGATAATTGTGAAGTTGAACTTCAGCTAATAAAATGCCTGCACCTTTGTTCAAGCTCAAGTTTGCCTGATAACTAAATTGAACTGACTCCGCAGCAAGGCATTCACAATTTTTTGCTAATTTAGACTAGCAGGGTGTGAAATCCAACTGACTGCTCAGCTCTATATCCTGTGAGCTGCTCGTAAGGCTTTTTCCATCAGCTGATTATCTGGATGGGCAGCCGCTATTCGGAAATATTATTAGGAGGTAACTGATTCATCAAGAAACTGAATTCTTAAATTAACATTCAGTGTCTTGTATACTATACCACATTCCTCAGTATCACCTTCTGCATGTGATCACATCTGGCTACGTAGCAGAAGCAGATCCCTTGCTGTATTGTGCCCTAGAAACTACAGCCTGCACCTTTTGACCTGTGGCCCCCAGGCAACAAACCAAAGCAAGCAACATACCTAGTCATTGTTACAAGTTGCTTTCCCTGTTGGCCCGGGTTGTAACTTTTTCATTTCCTGCAGCTGCAAAGGTTGTCAGACAGTCTCGCAGGCAACGCTTTGGCTCTGAGCCACAGGCAGGGAGATCTTTGTCCTTACTCATGGCCCATGCTTTGCATGCTTACAGTCTTAAAACAGCAAATCTTCCCCTTCTGCAGCCTCCCTCTGCTTTTAAGCAAACAATTGCTTCTTAAGTCGTCATCTTTTTTTTTCTTTACTTCCACTGCAAACAGGCAGTTCATCTTCAATTGCTCAAACTGGATTCCCATTTTACTTGATCAAATTCTGCTGCTGGTGCTAGCAGTTTCCTCTTCCGACATAGCAGTATTTGGACTCAGCATGGAAACATCCCACTTGTCAACTGTAACTTTCAAAGATCTCCACCATACATGAGATGTTTTACCTTTATTTTCTCCCTTTCCCCTTACACCTAAAATTAATACTCTGAGCAGAGGGTCTCCAGTTTTGTGAGAGCAAACTTACATAACGCAACAAATTCAAGACTGTTTTATCCCCTTCTGTGGCCTCAACTATAAAACATCTCTCTCTTCTGCAGAAGTATTTCTAGATCACCCAGGCAATATTTTTCTTAATTCCTGAATAGGGGGCCCCCCATACCCATTCAAGAAGAGCTCTGACACCTCAGATGCAGCTCTTCAATTAAACTTGTCAACCTTTGTGTTGGGTAGTGTCAGCTGTTTGATCCTCTTTATTACCACAGATTCTTTGAGAGACATTACAGTTGGAGAAGAGGAAAAAAAAAAAAAAAAGACTGCTGAAAAAACATTTTTCTGGTTTTGGCACCAGTCAGGACTGCATCCTCAGAGTAAAATCAAAAGCCTGTATTCAGTATTGCGGTGGTGCACGGTATGTCACACCATGTTACTAAGATGTCACCCACCTTTCAGATCTGAGCAAACCTATACAGATACCTGGATTATAAGAAGGTGTAAAGCAGGCAGACATTGTACCTTCAGGTACACAAAAGACCTTTGTGGCCAAGTTCTGAACCACAAAGATGGAAGCATCAATGGACAGTGAGATGTGGTCTCCCCAAAAATATAACTTACAATGCAGACGTGTAACTGTAAGCCTTATGAGTAAAGGTTTGTTGTAGTCTTTGTTGCTCTCTGAACAACAACATCTACAGGAGGGATATTTAGGACTAACACAAATTCTTCAGACTTCAGAAATACTCAAAGCTGGAAAACACAGTCAACTTGTGATCTAAACAGGTAAAAGATTTATAAACAATTTTAAATAATTGCCAGTTTTTTCTGACCTTACAAGCTGTTTTGTTATACTGAATCCTCTCCCTTGCCTTTTACCCAAAGCTTTGTGGCTGTCTGAATGCCGCGCAAACAAAGGAAAGAGAACTGCAAATACAAAAAGAATGTTCAACAGAATGAAAAGAAACCTTGTTAAAAAAAGAGAGAGAGAGAAAAGCACCAAATAAAACAACAGAAACATTCTTTCTCACCCATACCCAATAACACGTGGGGAATCATTGCAAAAAAAAAAAAAAATTGTTGCCGTATGTATTACTTGCGAAAAACATGTTCTTCCAAAGCTAGTAATTTATTTTTTGTAGAGTGCACCAACTGTTATTCAGCCTCTTCACTACCCACTTGTCTTTTTCACTATTATAAAAGGGATTTAGATTTTTTTAAATGTATTCATCTGTAAAAATGCATATTAAATTGATTAAATGACCCAAATAACTTATAAAAATAGATTTGATATCCAGCAGAGCAAGCAAGAGTTCTGGAATCTGCAATCAACACTCCCCCTAAATGACTATCCACCTAATGAATGTCCTTTTTCTATGTAATCCTTTCCCATACTCTTAACGTTTGTTATCTCAACTACTATAAAATTCTGAAGATACTGTAAATGCATATATATATATAAAATATATATACTTTACCCCTTGATACTGATTAGATATTTAAAATAATACACATTCTTAGAGGACAAGTAACATCTACAAAGTTCTGTAGGCAAGTGAAGAGAGTCACTTTCTGGGCTGTCACCTCTTGTCTTCTAGCACAAGAATAAAACAACTGTAGCTTTGGTAGTTGACAGATTGTGGACAGACACTGAATGACCAAGATCAGCTGTCAGAACTACGCTTCATTGAACATACTTTCTGCTTTAATAATCTTTCATATTACCCTACTTTGGATGATTCTCATTTCAGACAATTTAAGGCATTAAATATCACCCAACACTTTTGTACTTAGGTGACGAAATGTGACTTTACACAACTTAAGAATCAGCTGTAAATTAGAAGAGGATTGCCATTTCAAAACTTTGAAGCTCACTTCACCTCTGATATTACATGGCTTTCCAGCTTATTTAGTTGGCAAAGAGATGGTACTGTTAAACTGCTGAAAAGATCAAAATTGTAGGGTCTGTACAACTTGAACTACGGGGCACCAGTAAAACTTTGAATGTTGTTCCACAGAAACAACTAAAATGAGAGGATATTACTGAAGATCTACTGAGTTCAAATGATACCGAAAGGAGCGCAAAAACTCTTCATTTAATCCATTTCTATAAGCTAAGCACTCAGCATTCAAGCAGCTCCCCCTGCCACTTCTCTGATGGTGGGTCATCTCCCATTTTGCTTTAGGATTATGCAAAACCTCTCTCCCTCTGAGCCTCTTACAGCAGCTTGTGATGCCAGACGCGCAAATGCCAGACTCGTGTTTGCTGCATGTCTTAACCCACAAACTGTACAGAATTACTCATTTCTGATGCTCACACAATTAGTGTGACATATCACATGTATTTGCAGACCTAAAAACTCCAGAGGGCAATATCCTTAATATCCTCATTTGTTAAAGCATTCAAATACTCTGGAAGTCTTACTGCATTGTAGACAAAAAAAAAAAAAAAGAACAAAAAAGGTACATATTAAAAAGCCTGAAGTTGCAGAATCATTCACTAGAAATCTAGGAAATTTAACGGTTGTTATCCCAAGTGCATGAAAGCCTGCCTTAAATTATCTAAGTCATTCACTTGTTCTTTCTTATGAGGGTGGTTTTTTTATTGCTGTTGTTTTGAAGAATTCATACCTCAATCAATGCCCACAATGAATAATACTTAAAAACAGAGATCATTGTCTGTTTTTCCACTCTTCTGATTAGCATATTCCCCAATGCCTTGTTTACAGATCTTTAATCAAATCCAGCACTTGAGAAAGAATAATTACTTTGCGGGATTGTCTGAGGTACTTTTCACTACGTGGGGGGAAAAATAAAATCAAAGCATTCCACCAGCTTTCCTTAATTTTTTGTAACCCCTCTGTGCAATGAACACTATCAACCTCTTTCAAGCAACAGAAAGCTGAATTACAGACTGAAGTAAAAAACATCCTGTGGTTTCAAGTGCTCAGTATAACCCCCCCCCCCCCAATTACTTAACATTTTATAATAGGTTGCATGTTCAAGACAGTTCATCACACTAACTTCAGTCACATGCACGGGAAACTTTACAAATCGAGCATTGAAGTCCTCAAGCCTGACACCCAGTAATGTGGGAATAAACAAGTAGCAGCTGCTTCTTATCAGCTGGGGTTTAGGTGACATGCAATAACATCACACAGGAAGCCTATAGCAGAGGCATGAACAGAAGTCACTTCTGAGCCTTCATTCAACCCTGCAAATCATGTGGATTCTAGCATTTGCCTTCTCTTGTTCTTCAGTCTCCATGATCAAGGTAATTAATGCTCGTTTTTTCAAACCAACACGTCAAACAGAAACTAAATTAATTTTACAGTGCTCTGCCCCTTTTTTCCCCCCCCAAAAAATGCTAAAGGAAAAAAAAAAGCAATACAGATGACGTATTTACAGATTTGATTAATAAAAGTAACCTCTCAAAGACAAAAACAGTTCTGTCTCTCCCTCAGGAGTCTGACAGGCCCAGTGTTCATCATATAACATATATTGCCCAGTACAGCCTGCCTCTCTCAATAAAATTCTCTGCATTTGAAGGTAAAATTCCCTAGCTCCAAAGGAAATTGGATTTATTAATTCTGTGAGTGTTAAAAAAATTAGAAAAAAAATCCCTGATAACATTTCCATGATTTCACCCCCTTGTCCAAGGAAGAAATATTTCAGTGATTCCAGTTTCATCATCAAAATAACTGCAAACTATCTTCCCAAATGGTTAGAGGATACAAAAGGTCAAAAATGTATTCCAACTGAATCCTTCAGATGTTTTTACCACCATATATTCAGGAAGTTCCTGCTGTGCATGCTCCTGATGTAAGAAGTACAAACTCTCTATCTTTTAGGCAAGGATATTAATACAGAGTCTATATTAACTGAGAAAAATTGTAATGTGCTAGCTGGGATGGACAAATAATTGAAAATATTATGGGTATATTTATGAAAAGCTCTCCAAAGACAGAATTTTGTGTTTTGGAAAACAAGTTTTCTCCAACACCATTTTCTTACTGATCTTGTTATTTGCAATAACAAACTTTTTGAAATTCGTCTTTTCCTCCAGCATGTGCTGAAACATCTTTTAATGAACTGGTTATTATTAATTTATTTATTTTAATTCATATTGTTTTCTGTTAGAAGGCTTCAAATTCAAATAATTTCAAACGAAGCAAGCAAACATCTTTTCTAATAACTATTCTGTGAGCCTGGAAAGTTTACTGAGCCAAAGGACTACAGCACAGCAGAACCTTAAAAACTATAAAAACATTATCAGATTTTTATTGCACCCTTCAGGGGCCCATTCCTCTATCCAAAAATAAAACCAAAGTAAGATTTCAGAACCCAGCTGCACTGGAAAAAGGAATCAATTTTGCCACTGCTAGTCTGGAAAACTCAGTTAAGTAAAATACAAAAGTCCAAATAGCCAGTGCCAGGGCACATGCGTGTGTGTATTACCTCTTCCATAACTCAGCCTGACTTTATCAGGACTTCTTAATGCAGGGTTTCTCAGGAACAATTGATATTACATGCAGGAGATTTTCTTCCCTCCCCACTTCCAACGCACGACAGGTACAGATTTTCTTATCGTCGAAGCTTGATCTAACATGATATGTAACTCTGTTTACCAAGACATAATTTACCTAAATCTCTTCCCTGTCTCCAGCCACATTTTCACTTAAAGAGAACTGCTGTTTATTTTGGATTAGACAGCATGGCTGTAGTTTCCTAAAAGCATTGTGTTTTATCTAACTAAAAATTAGAAATGAAAACAGAGCAAGAAGACTGAAATGCCCATTTACAAAGTACTCCCTATTATCCAAAACTCACACTGCTGACAACTAGACTTTGTTTTCTTCATTTCTTACCTTTGTGGTTAAAGATCCCCTCCATCTCCATACTACTGCGAGAGTGAGCGATGCAGAGGGACCCACAGGGGACCAGGCCTTCTGCAGCTGGGGACCGATCTGTGGTTCGAACCAGACACCAGTCAGGCTTGTCATGGGGTCGCTCCAGGACCTCTACTGTCTGCCCACGGCGGATTGTCAGCTCATTACTGTTGCAGGCAGTGAAGTCATGGATTACCACTGTCAGCTCACACCCACCAGACAACTGTGAGGGAAAACAAGAACAAGAAGCCAGATGAAGGCTCGTTATCAAACCATCCGTCACGTACCGTTACCTATTTAGGATTCCTGGCAGCATTTGTATTTTTGGATGAGATGGCAAGCTTCTGGGGCCTTCCAAATCAAGACGGGATCATTTCAAAACCAAGCAGTTCTGATGTTTTAGTACAGATTTTTAACTCTGCTTGTCTCTGCCTATGTTCAAAATACACTGGTTGTGACAGTGTTGGGCGGAGGATTTAAGCAGTTTTTCTTGCTAGACTGCTCCTTATCCTGAAAGTTGAAATAGCAGCCACTTCAGTTATGGCTGACAATTCACAGCAAAAAGTCAGATATTACTACATACAATCACTCATGAGCATTATCATCTTGCAAACACAAGGCAGAAAGAGTGATCTTTTTCAAATGAGCTTACTGCCCCATTCCCATGCCATTTACGGTTCCTTCTCTATATAGGCAGGTCAAAAAATCACTCAAGATACTACATACATAAATATAAAAATCAGCATAAGCTCCTTCACATAAGGTTCCCAAATACTTAACTATCTGATACAAAACCCACACTCGCTTATAACTTCCACCTTCTTGCTGGTTTCCCCAAATACAACCACACAAACTTGAATTAAAAGCATGCAAGCTCAGGGTTTCCTCCCCACCTCCAAAACACATTATTAGAATTTTTTTTGCCTAAGCTTACATTTCCTCTCTTTGATTGTTTCATCTGCTTTGATCTGAAATGAAAATTATTATTTGAACTTTGCAAAGTTCCCAAGATTGCTCAGTGCCAGAACACCCATCTAATTTAACCAAACAGCCTGGGAATGCCTTCTTCCACATGGCAACGGTGTTCCAGGCTACTTCAGATTTTAGTGTCTGAATACTTCTACAATTCAGAACACTTCAGTGCAACATTCACATTAATCCCAGCTGGTATGCCCCTTCTGTGGATTCAGTAGTTTGGACCAAACCAGTAAACTCCTTCGACTCATGGAAGTAATTCTGCAATGCTCTACTTGGACAAAGGTGGACAAACACTCTGTGAGAGTTCCAGCTGCAGCTAATATAGAAGCATGTGCTATACGCATTGTATACATAGACATATTGAACAATTCTTGCCATGTTATTTTTGCCTATTGCATTTAAGCTCTTAAATGCCTGCCAGCTACATCCCAATGAGCTTCAGGAAAAGGAGGTAACAGCTTGCATTGTTATTTGTTAGTTTTCTTTAAAAGCCTTGAACTGTAGCACCAGATAGAAACTTCACTAAAATAACACTATTGATTATCAATCAAGCACTTTAGAGCAGATGGCAGAAAATGCAAAAACCCAGTAAGACTAAAAGGCTAATTTCAACCTTCTCTTACTCAAGCCTGCAACAAACAATAAGATCTAACTCCTCGTAGACAGTCTGTAGTAACTCCAGAGCTTTCCCATGGTCTCTGCCTGCTAATCTTAATGGCTACCCTTGCTTGCGTCTGCACACAAAGAAGGAAAATAGTTTTCATTGGGGGAACACAGGGGCTAAGAAGGGCAGAAAATTCTTATACATCTCATGCTTAAGGACAGTGAATCAGGCTGCACCCATTTAGACCCAGCCTAAAAATTAATTACATTGTTACTACTACATCTCTCCAGACAGTCCCAATACCACAATTATGTTAAGTTACATCTTCAAAACATGCTACCTTTTCCCTCATTAAAAACTTCCTTTTTCCCTCCCCCCCTCTTCTCCGTATCATATTGGTTTTTAGTCCATGCAAAACTATGCCAAAGAGGAAAAAGTAAGAGCTTTCCTTTGTTTTCTGGTATTGATTTATGTTGCAGCCTTCTTCAGACAAACTAAGGAACAACTGAAACCATCTGTATGCCTGAAGGGGACTAAGAAAAAGCTGACGGAGTATGACTTCACAAGGTGGCCAATGCAGACTGAATTCTTCTCAGGGAAGTCCATACGTGTCCCCAGTCAGTGCAATGAGCAAGTCAGTAATAAGCGGACACTTTCCAGAAACTCCATCTAGTCATTGTGTTTTCTTCTAAATACCTACAGGAGCATAGCTCTGGTGCTCTACTTCCTTGTCTGACCCTTCACTTCCTGAAAACAGGAGATTAAAATATACTTTGCCACTAGTGCAAAGGCCATGTGATTTTGGCTTTCATGTGGATGTTACTTCTTCTCCTTCCCCTAACTGGAGGGAAAAAGAAAAAAAAAAACCAACAGCTAAGATCTCAGATTTTATGCTAATTAAGTATTTTATATAATATTAAGTTAAAGGAAAAAGCAAACAAAGGTTCACAGCAGCTATGTCAGAAACTAACAAGGTACCAAAAAAGTCATTAAGACTCAGTGGGAATTAGACGTCCTAGCTGATCGGTATTCCACTGAAACTCACTATTCCATCACACGTCAGCACGCAACGTGCAAGACACTTCACACATGCAATTGTTCCACACTGTTCTCAAACACTCTAACATTGTTAGATGTAACTTAGCACAGGACTTTTCTGCTGCTGCCTAAAACAGTGGCGTGCCCTACCAAGCCCACCTCTAAGTTATCATCACGGAGAGTCAACCAAAAATGTGTGTATCAGCTTTCCCCTCCCTTGGGATAACAACCATGCTTTCTCCCCACAACTGTAATAGCTAGGAAACAGCGCTTTCCTCTTTGTTTCATTGCTTGTTTTCTTTCCATAACATGCTTTCTGAAAGCAGTTTCATCCTCTGCACTGATTAAACGCAGTTGGACAGCAAGGAGTGTCTGGGATTAAGTACATTGCTCAACAGCTGTTGTTGGACAGCTTTGGCAAAGCTCTCCAGGCTAGCTGGAGGGAAGAGAAAGAGGCACAGCAGAACCAGGAGACTGACTTGCAGTGAAGAGAAAGGAGTTACAAACCACCTAAATCCAAATTTAGGCTGAACAGGGGCTTCATATGCTTTATCCATCATTCTCAAGAAACCCTTTATGTAAACTGAATTAATCATGCATGATAAAAATAAATGAGGTTATGTCTGAAAAATGGAAAATAGACAGAGACTAGATGAGAAACAAAAGCCAGACAGAAATAGAACAGCAGATTAAAAAAGGCATAAGGTTTAATTAAACAGCTTATCTTGGGACACAGTGTCTTGCTGTAGCTGAAATTAATGTTAACCATCTACGTTCATCTCTCCGGGGCTTTTCAACCACTGCCGATTGTAGAGACGAAAAAAATAAAAGCATAACACGCTAGTTACATAGATTCTTAGTGTAGATTTGCTGAAGTTGGAGACACCACATCAGAAGTTCATCTGCCATCAGTCCCTGAGAAGATCACTACTGAAGAGTTCTGCCAAGTACAATGGTGGCCTTTATATCAGGCCATATTACCTCATTTCAGGACTGCTTATTAAATATAATGCCCCATGGTAACTTTTCATTAAGGAGAAGGGGGAGGAAAAAGAGCAGCTAATAAGATTTCTCAATTATTTAAAGTGTGAAAAATCTATAACCTCTTTTTAAAATGGAAAAAAGTGCACTGTGGGAATAAAGAAATAGGAGAGACAAGTTCTTTCTCAAACAGAGTATTTTGCTTTGAGCAGGCAGCCACCCAGACTTGGTTTCTGACCCTGAGGAGAGGTGTATGCTTAGAACC
>VXAL01009180.1:20180-31828 GCA_013399475.1 Chauna torquata
AGAAAAAGAAAATATCCTCTCTATTGCTTCCTATTTCTTTGCTATAATTTGTTTTGTGAAATGTTGCAATTTCCAGCACTTCACTGAGAAAATTAAGTTATCACTGGGAAAACAAGGACATAAGGAACTTACTGAAGTGTGATAAACTAGTTTTTCAGTATCTGTGAAATTCAAGGACATACATACATATCAGAGGAACAAGAAATCTTTCTATCCAGATTTTTTTTTTCCTGAATAAGCTGATAAAATAAAACTAATGATTTATTAGGTTCTATATTGTTATTAAATATATTTCTGTAACACTGGATTTATTCTTTGCTATACAAACATATTTGATTTTTTTTTTAACTGCACTAGAGTAGGAAAAAACAGATTGAATACGAAATTCATTTATTAAGATTATAGCAAACTTTTTCAGTTTTCCTCATTATTTCTTCTGAACTACATGTACACATCACTGATGGATATTCTGCTGGGAAGGTGGGGTGGGAAGGAGAAAGATTATAAATTAAAGTGAGCTAGCATATAATTAAACATAAAAGATTATTTAAGCCAATCATGTATCTTCTTAAAACAGAGATTCCAGTAAGCCCATCACAGAACAAAGCAATCAACAGGATGAAAATTCACACATTTTCTTTAAGGACAGAAAGAAAAGAAGAAAATTAAAATAATTTGTACCCATATTTGTCTATTGGTCCACTGGGTGCAAAGGCACTGCACAGAAATTGAGGCATCATGGGAGAATTCCTGCTTTGGGGCACCAACAGACCATGCCTTCTTATACAAAATAGCTTTGAGAAAATCTGGATGTAGAGTTGACTCATTATTTGCTTACCAGATGCTAGCAAGAAATGAACACCTACTCTTTTCCTTGTCATTAGTGTTTCCAGAGATGGTGCCCAAGAATAGGACGGTAGGACAAACATGTAAAATAAAAAATCTTTAGGACAAGATAAATTTTACATGGAAGTTCCAAAGTTGCTGAAGTATCATCATAGAGCTAAGTTCTTGTGAAGTGCCTTCTTCATAATTTGTTGTACTAATTACAACAATTGCAATTTATATTGAAAATTCCTTACCTCAATAGAAATGGTAATTTGATTTTTTGTCATTTAGCCTGTGAGGCCCATTTGATCTGAAAAATAGGGAATCTGAATGTATCATTGATTTAATAAATAAGTGTATATAAACTATTGTTGCTATTTTTTTATGGTGCTGCTTTTTAAAAGTACATTTTTTATTCTACCTTTCTGCGAAATATTTCAGTAGAGACTTACAGGAACAAAACCACATCAGGCTTAGTGATCAATATAATTATACAGTATTGGATTCCACCATTCTATTTACATACTTGTCTATAAAAATGAAAGACTCATTGTAATTCCCTTCATCTAGAAGTACAGCTATAAGAACATACAATCTCTTTCTAATGGAAATCAGAATTGCAATTAGATCTAATAAAAAAAATGCTTGAGTATAACATTTGTTCTGCAAAAAATGCTGACATGGTGGAATCAAAAAAGTTCAAAAGGACATATCAATTCTGTTGACATTTTTAATGCAAAGCTGAGAAGGCTAGTTGGCCTGCCTGCCTAGGTTTTCACTGCAAAAATTTGTCCTGCTAGTTACCCCTGAGGGTCTCCACTTTTGCACGAAGACAAACTTGCTAGAAACCTAATTTACCTCTGAAGGATATCCCCATACCTCCAGTTGGTAACTAGACAGGTCCACAGATCCACTCAGTCAGATACATACAAATATATATCTGATTGTATATCAGTATGTATATTTTATAGTACTTAGATCTATCCACATGCACAACTCTAGCCTCCAAAAGAAGTTTTAACATGAAGAGTTAAAAGAAATGACATATTTGGGGGTGTTCTGCTTTTAAATGCAAAAAAGTAAAACAACTTTTTAAAAAAATCCGCTGATAGTGTTTTAAGATACTAACATAGAAAATAAGATCAAGGTATCCCTCTCCCCATTTCAGCTCAATGTTGATTTTCCTAATCTGGAGTAATGCTTACACTTTCTGTCCCACAAGAATGTATTAACCTAAGAATTACTACTTAAAAATGAAACTCTAGTTCCACTGGTCTTTCACCTCTTTATACTTTCTGTGTTAAATTTGGTGTAATCAGAACATATCTACCAGATCAGATACAATAAAAAAAGATAACTACAAGAAGCCACATTTTAAAAGCAGATAACATGAAAGTAAATCAGACACTTACCTGGTTAGTACTTTAGGAATTCAGCAACTATCTGCTTGCCTAATAAAGGCAACAACAGCCATCTAGGTACTACAAATAACCTAGAGACTAAGTAGCAAACTAATGAGTGACAGTAAGGCCTAAATGTTTATTGTAGACACCTGTGACGGTGACTGGAACCCCAGTACCTTGCAAGAAAAAAAAAAAAGCTCATTAAGGAAACGGGATTCTAGATTCATCAACTGTTGTTCCAAGTGATTAATTATCATGATATGTAGACTCAACCAGTGATTAATTACATACAACTATCTAAAAAAAAAGATTTTTTTTTAATTGTAAAATCACTGTAAAATATAAAGTCCACAAAATTTACCACCAAAAGATAAGTATGTCAAGCAGCCTCCAAAGGCATAGACTTACAGCCTTCTGCTGCAGAGTTGTTTACTTCCCAGGTAAGTGATATGGATCCTAGTCTAACAAAGAAATGTCTTCATCACACTACTTCTGATAGGGAGCAGACCATTTTGTAAAAAAGGAAAGGAGCCTGGGTGTAAAAGACTGAGCTTCTCTGGACCCAAGAGCCTTCAAAGGGAAGACTGAATGTAAAAGCTAACACATCCTACAATAAAGGCAACATGGAAAAAAGTAGGAAGCTCTAATGATCTAAATCTGCCTGAAGGTTCACTCTTTGAAACTTATCATTGACAGAGACTTTCAAAAGAGATTTCTTTAATGAGTTTCTCTGATGGAGCTGTTTTTAAAGTAGGATTCATAACAGGCTACATTGGCTGTGATGGTAATATTAGTAATATGCAAAAAGTCCAAACATTTCCAGAATCACTACTTGACTGTTTTGTCATCTTTTGAGGAAAATGATGATAAAAGTAAATGAAAATAACCCACCAAAATCTACAGAAACTAAGTGTTATGTTTTCTATTTCACCAAAACCAAAAAATTCAAGTCCAGAGAAAAATACAATCAACTATAGGTCCCCCTCATTCCCCTCCCAATGTCTTACCAACATGGAATAAAATCCTTCTTTTGTTGCTTTAGAGCACCTAGTTCCCAATTGCTAGCTAAAGGTAATTAGCCTTTAATTATCACCAGTTGCATTTTCACCTGCAAAGCACTGGAACATGAGGCTTGCCCAATTAGCATATTCATTTCCCACCTGCAGGCTATGAGGAAACACTTCTGCACTTCGACTAAAGGATTAACCTTTAATTTACCAATGACTTAGGTGCATTCTCAACTGAACCCACAAAAAGTAATTCTTACACGCACTTGCAGATTCTGAGGTCAAATAGTCTGTTTCACTAGCAACTGATGCTAAGGGCTTCTTGTACCTGCCTACAAGGTTAATGATGGGAAAAACCTTAAAATATTTTCACAGTAATACACACTGAAGTGAAAAAATCAATGCACAGACAAACTGTCCAATCTTATCAATTTTCTCTCAGCAGTTTAATTTTGTTAAGTGAACTGGAAGAGATTTGTAAACATTGTTGATATATTGATGAAAATATGAAGTATGAAATTCTGCCTCTTAAATCCTCCTGAAAGTTTCTGCAACACAAGTTGCTCTCAAATGCAGGTAGTCTGATTCTTACTACAAAATATAAATGTGGTAAGTTCCAATGTCTTCAAAGGACTAACGATGTGTTTAAACACATCACTAAGGTGCATATTTTCAGGATGAAAGCAAAGAATTATGAATTACTACAGACCAGGATATTGTGGCCAGTGCCTAGAATAATGTATGCACCGCCGAAATGTATATAATACATGCTACACTAATCTTTAGTATAGGAAAGCTTAGCTTAGGAGGGTTTTTTTTAGTTGTTTGTGTGTGTGTTTTTATTAAATTTATCAATTAAAGTGATACAAAAGATTTTGCATAAAAGGCAATAAACCTTAATGTGATCAGAGAAACAAAGAATATATTGTCATATTAACAAAACATATAGAGACGAATCTGCATCCATGAATCCAAGAACCTTTGTTACTTTGCAGAGACAAACAAAACAAAACAAAACAAAAACCCTACTCCATAATGCAACAGGTAAACTGAATTGATAGTCACCCTCTTAAAAAGGTAACATTGTGCTAAGGTGTCATAGTTTTAGTTGGGATAGAGTTAATTTTCATAGAGTCTTATGCTCATATGATGCTGCGTTTTGGATTTTTGATGAAAATAGTGGTGATAACACACTAACGTTTTTAGTTGTTTCAGAGCAGTGCTTGCACACAGTCAAGGACTTTTCTGCTTCTCCTGCTGCCCTGCCAGCGAGGAGGCTGGGGGTGCACAAGGAGCTGGGAGGGGACACAGCCAGGACAGGTGACCCAGACTGGCCAAAGGGGTGTCCCATACCCTATGATACTGTGCTCAGCAATAAAAGCTGGGGTAAAGAAGGAGGAAGGGGGAGGACGTTGGGAGTGATGGCGTTTGTCTTCCCAAGAAACTGTTATGCGTGATGAGCCCTGCTCTCCTGGCAGTGGCTGAACACCTGCCTGCCCATGGGAAGTAGTGAATGAATTCCTTGTTCTGCTTTGCTTGTGTGTGCGGCTTTTGCTTTATGTAGTAAACTGTCTTTATCTCAACCCATGAGTTCTCACACTTACCTTTCTGATTCTCTCCTCATCCCAGCTGGGGAGAGTGAGTGAGTGGCTCTGTGGTACTTAGCTGCCTGCCAGGTTAAATGAGAATATAAGGTAATAATTTTATTTTATGAGTACGTTTTTTTCTCCTGCTCTACAATATATCTTCATGTCAAAACTTGGATCCAAATAAGACTCTGTTGACAAAGTATGAATAAAATATGTATAAAAATTGTTTATACAATATGTTTATAAGATTGGCTCTAAAGGGTTCAGCATAACTAGCTCAGTGTATCATATTATTATTACAGTATTATTTTATTTATGAAAAAGACTGCTATTAAGATAATATGGAAATAAATAATATAAATTACAATTTTGAAATAATACAGAAAACAAGTTTTAAAACAGTGATACCATGTTCTTTTTTATATGCAAATAAATTCTTCTTTTTACCACATGTAAAATACAATTCACCAGTCACAAATACAGCCTGTGGTAATGAACAGGTGTTCACGATAAACACTACATTTTGTCATAAATAAAATATTTCTAAACATTTTCTAAAAAGCAATGATTTTTTTTTTTGCATCTGCAAAAAAAATATTATATTCCGTATTTTGCCTCTTCATAGATGCAAAATGGTTGACTACTTTTTCTTTGCTAAAACACTGAGACACCAGGATAAACAATAGATCAGATACTAATGCACCTTTTCAACTTGTTAGATATTTCTTTTTTTTAGTTTACTCCAGTTATGTAAAATTGGATTTCTGAAGGCTTAGACAGATATTTAACCCACAAGGCTTTGATTTATTCTTAGTAAAATTTTATTTTTTGGTTTCAACTAGCGATTCCATCTGTAACTTGAAAAAAACCTCTTCACCGAGTTTAATCACACAGAATTTAAAAAAAAATCCTGTGGGAACTTAACAAGTCCGTATTTTCTAATGAAGATAATTTAGTCAAATATTTCTGAGCTATATTCATCATTCCTTTCTGTCTTGCTGCATACTGATAGACAAGAGCATTCTGCTAAGATGCAACGAATTTGTAAGGAGATGAGAAGAATGGAATACATATAAAATTAAAATAGTTTAAAAAAGCAAAATGGCTACTTACATTAGAATGGTAATGCCTTTTTTTTTTTTTTTTTTTGTTTTGCATGGCCAATAAAATTAAATTGACTTTATGAGAAGATCATACTTAAAACCAGAACCATTTCTGGTTAGAAACACTTAGACCAATGAACTTATTTTTAATGAACTTATTTTTCCCAAATGCTGGTTATAGGTATCATCCCTACAAGCTTTTTTCCCCCTAAAATTACTCACTAATTTCTCATGACTGTAGATATCATAAATTGGAAACCTTCAATTTATAGCAGGTTATTTCTGTGATAATATCTGTGGAAAGTGCAAGTCAGCTGTCATACATAAATCCTTGACCTGCCATCACAACGGTGTCATTGAATAATCTTCCTTAATAACCAAGAAAAAACAAACAAACAAACAAAAACCCACTTTTGCTAGGTATAGAATGCCAACAGAACTCCAGTTTATTTTGATCACAGTCTCAAGCATTCACAGAAATATATATATACATATATACATATAAAATTGAGACCACACTGTAAAGAGGAAACAGGCATATTTTAGAGTTCTGGAAAGTAGGCACCAATTAAGCTAGAATACAGAATTAAAATGAATGGAGATACTAAGAAAGCACTAGGACTGTGTAACCAATGAGAAAACACAATGTACATTTAAAGAAGAAAAAAAATGTGAATCTGTTTTTTAGAGGAGAGAGAACTTTATTTAAAATTGTCAGGATTTTTTTTTGTTTTTTTTAGAGTGTGTGCAGGATGCATAGTTTATATAAAGCTGTAGGAAAGATATGATGTATATATCAAGGCTGAAGGTAGTTTTAAATGTAATGTAACTATAATCTAAAACCAAATTATTACATTTCTAGAGTAAAAATTCCAAACATTTAGAAATCTGTCTGGCATCAGAAAACAAATATTTAAGAAATCCAGCTTTCATATAATTCTACCTCACTTAGCTCTCCTCCTTTACATTATCCACTGAGAATTTTAACATTGTTCTTTAGTATTTACAGATACATATGTATTAGATACAGCTACCATCCAGGAAGCAGCAACCCTACATTTTCGGTCATATTGCTATGACACAGAAAAGGGGGTTATGTCTGCAAATATAAATTAGAAATACGTATAATTCACTGTTATATAAATTTGCCATAAATTATATTTAGATTTAGCAGACAATCTTTTTGTTTGTAGGAGAGCCATCATATTTGCCATGAAGTTTCTTCAAAGAGAAATATGGCACTGTTCCTCTTTTCTATGAAGAAAACTAACTCCATCCCAGCCAGATCCAGCACAGCAGGATATAAAGAATAAATGATACAATGTTCTCTAGTATGTTAAAGTTGCCACATATTACCTCATTCAAAATGAAAATCCATCAAACTGTCCAGACAATGTTCAGGAATCTTTGTGCAGGAAATACGCTGCCATACCCTTGTGCTTCTTCCTAAACGCAATGACCATGCAGTACATAGATGTCTTTTTTCCAGGATCAGCCAGCTCCAACAATGATCAAATATTTAACCATGGTTTCTCTTAAATGATACAGAAATAAAAAAAGGCCTTATATTCTGAGCTGCTAAGTCTGCATCACGGCACATAATTGCATTCTCAGCCTAGTGAACTCTATCCAACTGCAATTAAACAAAGCTGCTAGTTATTAAATCAAGGATTCTGATTTATCGGATTTTTGTCATTGTTGTTGGTTTCCCTTCTGGATATGGTATATGCTATACATGCTACTATTTGAAGATTAACCAGTAACAAAAATGGTGTAGATCATTAAGCATTAGATTTTAAAGTACTATTTCCATTTACTTTGGCAAACTAATAATGAGGAATATTTTGTGAATTTTATTTTAGAATTAATAGGGTGATTAAACTTGAAAACCTTGATATAACTGCATAAAAAATTGTTTTAGTGTCATTGTAAAGGAGAAGAAAGAAAGAAACATAATGGAACAGATAACTGTCTGAATATCTTTTCTCTTAAAACCACGGCTTTCCCTTTTACCTTCTTAGCCATTTTCTCTTTGGAAGGCAGTGGTGCTAATGACATTATGAAGCTGTGACTAGAACCATCAGAAAAATAAAGGATTTCCAGAAAATTATTACTACTTACTTCGGAATCATTTAGTGTTTCTTTCTTCATAAAGACATAATTATTTTTTTTTGATGTGTGAATAGCCAGTGCTTTTTCCCACATTTGTGAAATCAGAACTACATCTTCTGCTGTACAAAGAGAAGATGGTCTACATCTGTGTGATTCACAATAATGGCTGTCTGAAAGTGAAAACTCCACAGTAATCCCAAAGTTTTACTGCACACACCTTTACAGAGGGTTTTGTTTTGTTTTGCTTTTTATTTTATTTTAATGTCTATACTGAATATTTATTCCTGAAATTTCTTGCCAGATTGTGGATACACTGTGGATACAGAGGTTGTACTATTCCCACACTCTGAACACTTTTCAAAAATATATGAGTGCCCTTTAGGACTTCGAAACTGGTATCACTTGCCTCTAAGAGTATTTCCTACTTCCCCCCTACTCCTGAGTTTTCTTTATATAGAATAACTGAAGTAATTCATTTCTGTAGGTCATATTTCCTGGAGCTCTGTTCTTCGTTCTTCTCCTGTGGATTTTCTCTAGTTAGCCTCTATTATACATCTATTTTAAGATCTGAAAGGATAACATTGTCTAATCTGACATCCTTTAAATTCTTGCCTGTGTACTAAAATATCTCATATTTTACTCAAGCATTTCCTCCAGAATTACATACACTCTTGAATAAAAAAAAAAAAGGCAAGTAATGAGATGATCTTTTCCCTCTAGTTTTTGGTGACTTTACCTTTCAAATATGTCTGTTTAATTTTTCATCTCAGGAACACCTACTCCTCTAAGGAAGATGATCATTCCATAAAATCCCCAAATTCCATCTCTGTTGAGTGGGTTGATTTCCTTCTGAGTCCTGTAAGATGGTAGCTGCTCCTGCAGCTCTTACTTTGTTTGTTGTTCATATCAGCTTCCAGCCACAGCCTTTGTTGTGTTTGTCTCTTGCAGATTAAAGAGCTCCTTAGAACCTTTTGGAGTTTTTGTCTTTCTAATGCCATATTTATGCATTATAATCAAGTCATTTCCCACCTTCTTTCAAAAGAGTGTGCCATTAGTCTATTGAATTGTGAGAGATTGGACCTTTTCAATTTTCTTTCCTTTTCATTTTTATTTTTCATTTTATTTTCCTTTTCAGTTTTATTTTTCCTCTCCTCCCTATACTTTGCCACTTTTGTTTCAATGCAGAATAAAAACAAATGCAGCAATGCTCCAGCAAAAGGGGATTTCTTATTTTCCTTCATATTGTTATGGAATGAGAGGAACTCAGGAATGGAAAAGAAAAGAGAGAAGCTAACAATCCTGTACAATAATTTTGCTCTAGAATTTGTGACTGGCATTGAAGTTATCTATTTTATTAACTAACCAGCTTAAGTTTTAGCTTGCACTCTTGACGGATTAAATAAAAGGACAGAGATCTTTCTACCTTTTTATGAATAACCACTCTGAATAATATCAACTGCAAGGGAATATAGGATGTCTTTTTCTCTAGAACTTGTAAATGGTAGCCATAAACTGGTTCTTTGGCCATAATACTTAAAAAAAAAAACTTTTTTTTTTTTTTTTTTTTTCCGAACAAACAGGACCTAAGCACACTTGGTAGCATATATGACATCTTCCTTTGCAAATTACAATAATATGACCATTCCAGGAAGGGCTTGAAACATAGTGCTCTACATTTTGTTAAAAAGGATGACTAATGACTGAAGTGAATAATCTTACAGGTTGTTTTTTTTTGTAATAAACAAAACAGAAACCAGTTATTATATGAGAGTTTTCTAATTATTTACATAATTTCGTTTCTTTTTTACTAGCTTATAAGAAAATAGCATCTTTACCAACAAATTCAGTTTATATTTATATATTTGTTTTCTTAGTAGGTAGAATTAAAAATAAATCTTTAGGGCATAAGTAGATGTTAAAAAGTGACTGAAGACTGCGTGCTATGTTTACACAATGTTACCGATTTAACTGTGTAAGATTGAACAGTGAATAAAAATAGATGGTATGGAAGTTAAGTACTTCTGCAGAGAACAAGGAGAAATGAAAAATGCATAAGAATAAAGCTTGTGAAGGGTAAAAGCATGCCAAACATGAATTTTCTGCACAATTTTGGACATATTCCCTAAAGTAAATCTTAAAAAAAAGCCATTCCAACTTTAGTTGCTGTGTTTAAAATAACAGAAAAGGAAGGACAAAACTAAAGCTGTGCAAGATTACTTGAAGTGTATCTTTCACTGTGTATTGTTTGTTGTTGGGGCATTCTATAAACATAGTCCTGACAAGATATTTTTCTTTATTCTTGTATTAGATATTAGCAATTTTAGGGGTCAATGGGTCACTAAAATATGATATAGAAGATTTTAGTCCAAGTAGTAGAAATTGAACAAATGCACACACATGCTATCATGGGTTCTGATCAGAACTACTGCATTAAGATCACACTCAGTAATACACCTAAGCCAACTGAAATATAAATAAAGTTCAAAAGAATAGCTGAGGGCAACAGAACAACATCAATGTAAAATGAGGAACAAAAACATCACAGTATAGTGATATAGGTATGTATTAGATACCTGCAAAACCATATCAGTTTGATATGTGAGAAATAGTTATGTGATTTAGTGTAAGCTATAAGGACTATCACTGAGAATTTTCTGCAATAATTATTAATAACAAATAATGCTGCATATGCTACATGAGAAGTTGTCAGTATGCATCTATCACCTTATAAAATATGAGAATGTAATTATTATAACTGTATTAAAACTAAGCAAACTTAAAACACCCATTTGTAGATAAAAAAGTTATTTTTCAGAGAGAGCCTTCCCCAGCAAAGAGATCAAGCAGGAAATAAGAAAAAGTGCATGAATGTTGGGGGCCTCTGGAGAAATACTATTGACCTGATTGTGAGATTGTCTATTTTTGCCCCAAAGACTGGAAGAAAGTAGACTGAAGTCAGTAAGACCCTAAACCAAGAAGGAAAGAAGAGGCACAAGCCAGGTATGCTTCTGTCCTTGCTTCCTTTTATCAGGTCAGGCTGGAGCTGAGAATCAGAGACTTTGGGAAGAACCATGCTGATGGGTTGAATTATCCTGTCTGTGTCAAACTTATTCAGACTATATAAGCATTAGTTTCAGCCCACATTAAAGTCTTAGTCTTGCCTCCTGATTCTGTTCTTAGGAGCCTAAGCTCACATTGCCTGAACTTTTGTTATCTGGTCATAAGGTTGCATAAGAAGGCATGAATGGTAGGTGAATGTGGAGTTCATAAGCTCTTCTAGGATTCATCTTACATGTTTTTTCCACTTTCCTTTTTGCTATTAGAAAACGGAATATTTAGTCACATAATAGGATCTGATCAAAATAATGCTGAAGTCTTCAGCAATAGCATCAGGGAAGAGAATTGCTGTTCTATCCTTATCTCTGCGCTGATATGTACAGTACAAGACAATAGCACACATTTGCTATCCCACATGGTATAATTTTATAGTGGTATTTTTTCTCATTTTCTATGCGGATTATATTCTTTTCCTGCTACCCATAAATCAAGAGGAAACTTTCCTTCTTTGCACTGTCTTTGACTTCTGCTAATTAAATCTAGTTATGA
>VXAL01009180.1:34219-67567 GCA_013399475.1 Chauna torquata
AACAGTTATGAAAAATGTTTGTGTGCTCTTTAACATTGTAATCACGTATAAAAATTGAAAATTACTTATCAGAAACCATCAGAAAATATTTGTTAAGTTGTCTAGAGACTTAAGGAGACTTCAAAACTGATAGCAAATTTTTAACTATTGCAAGAATACAACCATCAATCAAATGAAAGACAGACCTCCAGAGTAATATATTTCAGACTTAAGTGAACTAAAACCCAAACTACAAGAAGTTATCAAATTAGAAGACAAAAAACATTAAAAATCATTGAAAAAAATGAAGTAGAAGGTCTATTGAACTAATGGCAACTTCTGTGTTGTTATTTTTAGTGTACTATTAATGACAAGTAGTTAAAGATCCACTTTATATTTACATAAATCTATGTTTATATGCTGCGACTCGTCTTCACAGAATCATATAAAAATGGATCTCAGAAGATTATGATCATTTCCATTTACTGTGCTTTGGAGGGTATTTGTCTTCAATTTATCACCACTCCCAAGACAATATCTCTATCCACAGACTCCTTTTGGAAGAACCTCTGTTGCCTACATCAATACCTAGTCCTCATTAAATAAAAGTATAACAATTTGTATACGTTGAATTCTTGTGTTCTGTTTTTATTTATTTATATTAGATTACCTCTTATTGGACAATGTTTTCCATGACATCTCAAAGTCCAAATATTAAAGAAAAGCAGTAATTGTCCATCTCTCATCTATGCATTTTTTGTAGATTTCATAACCATCAGCAAAACATTCCCTAGAACATAACTTTTAGATTTGAGTTGTGTGGGGCAAAAGAAGTCTGCACAATAATCTAGTAAGTATACTACAAAGATTTTCTCTCCTCCTCTTAAAAATTGGAGGCATCTAAGAGTGTTTCCTGAGATCCTTTTTGCTTTGTAATATTGGTGGTGCTAATTGTAAGTTAATCACAGAAAATGTTATTAATTAAAGCAGGATGATAATGCTCCTCAAAAGCGTCTATGGTTTAGATTGCTGCCAGAACAAAAAGGAATGATGTGAGATCTTGGGAGCTGATGAATTCAAATACAATAAATTTAACAGCAGTTGTTGCTTTCATTGTGGGTATATGGAGCAGGAATGGCCAGAATTCAGAATTCATGTTCGACAGCGGTTCAGAAGACTTCTAAATGTTTATTATAGGTTTTTTTTGTATGTATAGTGTATAACTGAATGACAAAGCATTAGAATGTGTCCTAAATTTGACATTGAGGGTCAGAAAACAATGCAACTGAATGGGTCATGTTCAGCTCTGACCTAAAGTTTACCTACCAAAAAGATAACACTAAGGAAAGTGATTGTTTACTCATAGAGCTGCATAAAAGAAACTGCTGTTCCTCAGCATTTTGAAAAAAATACTTATGTTGCAGGGGATGGTTAGGCTGTTCAGAATTTATTCATAATATGCAGTGGGGAAAATATTAACAGATCATAAGCAAGGGAGAACACAGATGCCTTGGGCTGCTAAAATTCGTTACATTTTACCAATTACTGTACATTTACTAATTATATGAAAAAGATTTACTCTGTTTTCATTATCTTAAAATATAGGTTCACCTTTGAATTTGAACCACACTAACCTCAACAGACCTCACAGGAAGCTTGCTATATTACTAGCAATGAACATACATGAAAATTGATTCTAAATAAGTGTGACTTACAGATGGGTACCAAGTGACCAGACATCAGATGACAGGTATTCTACATTTTTAAATAAAATATGCAAAGGACAAGAAGAAAAAGTCTATGTTTACAAGAAAAGTTTTGATTTATGACATATTCATTATAGTCACTTCATTTTAACTCCCTCTGTGGTTTTTGTTTGTTTGTTTCTTTCTATTTGCCTTTGATCCATTTGATATGGAGGAAACAACAAACGTGGTTATAAGTTTTACCTCCACTATTTAAATCAGCTGGAGTGTAGGGCTACTTCAAAGCTGCTGTAAATTACTGCCTTACAGAGACATCAGAAGTGATTCTGCTATCTGGAATCATGAAAATCCAGCAACTTCCTAGTCACATTAATTCTTAGGCATAAAATTTTAAGAAAACTATTTACTCCACCTGTGGATTACCTGCTTTTAGTAAATAACTTCTATTGGTCTGATTTTTAGAGGAAAATATATGAGAAGCAAGCAGATTGTAAGTAAGGAGCTAGGCAGACTATGTGGATGGATGGATGGATGCGTAATAATTAATGATTCATTGCGATTCATTGCATATCTTTTTACTTTAGAAAGTATTAAGCTGGTAATTGTGATACAGATTTGACACTTTGTTTATATAACATGGTGCTGTTAAAAGAACCATTGAGAAGCGATATATCGCCCTGTTACACTTACTACTATTATAATTGTTAGTATTGCAATAATAGTTTGGAAATAAAAGATTTTAGGTGATCTTTCACGAATCTTGGAGCACAGAAAGCATTACTGCACAATTTCTAGGGATAAGACTAGCAAAGACCTTCCTTGTGAATTCTTAAAACCTGGGAATCCATTTGACTTCTAGTCTTGATGCAAAGTACGGCTTTAATTCTGTTTTTTATTAAAATTTGTTGATGTTTTGCTTTATCTTACTCTTGTGCCTCCTACCAGACCAGCCTCTATCTCATCTCAAGTATCTTTTTTGTGTTGTTTTTATTTTAATATTTAAACAGAAACAGTGATAGTCTTACAAGAAAGGTAGCGAGTGATTCCCCCTTTCCTCACATAGTTCCTTTTCTTTTATCTCACTCCCTGCAGAAGGAGATTCTATGAATTAAATAGACCATAAATCATTTCCACATATTTGATACATAGCATATAACTCTAACAGGATGATCTGTAACTTCTTTGGATTTCAGGAAGAAAATAAATGTTAGCACCTCATGCATCTTAGAGATAAGAGAGGAATGAAGTTGCTGAAGTTATTTTCAGTCTATTATTTGCAGTCTTCAGTGTTGCATATTGATATTTTAATAGAAGATAACCTGTCACTACCAGACCACAGTTTTATTCAAAGTTGATTAAGACGTTTTCCTACTTGTGTATTTATTTTTCTTCTGCATTATCTCAAAATCTCTTCATGTGTAGAATGCCATCATATGTTTTGAAAGTTTCCAAAGATTGTAAATCCAGTCTAGCTCAGTTCTTAGAATTAATGGGAATATTGTTAGCACGGTCACAAATGTTGGTCTTAGTCTCTGTCTTCTGCCTGTAGCTTTGTTGTTTATGCATTACCTGTGCGCTGTTCTGCATGGCTGGCTAGATGTTAGTTATACAACAACTAGACAAAAATAGTTTTTGCTAATACCAAAATCTGCATATAACAAACTGTATACTAAGCTAGAGGTCAGTTTAATCTTGGCAAATGTATTAAATATAGTATCATTAGATCTGCATGATTCAAGAATTGAGATTCTACATCAGTGAGCAATGTTGTTAAGTTAAAGGATATGAAATCAGGTCAGTGCTTTGGTACAAAAAGAGTAAAATCACAAAGATATCTATCTGATATTTCTTCTCCATGTCACGTCATAAAACCACTGTCTATTTTCAAAAGCAGTATGCTCTTAGGAAACAGCATGACTTTGAAACCAAGACAGTTAGACATATACATGAACCTACAGCATCATCTACCAGAAGGTGAAGAAAGAGTAAATAAAAAAAAATCTTTGATTCAAAGAACAGACATATTACTTCTGACACCAGTAAAGAAAAAAAAAGTTTGCACTCTTCCTACCCTCTGCTTTCATAGTATGAAAGAAACTTGAAAGAATGAGATCTCATGGGGTGGGGTGGGGGAGTGGGCGACGGGGAGGTGCAGTTGGTTGCACAATATTTTCTTTCCTTCATACATATATAATGCTTTGGTACAAGACAGTTCAAGATTCTAGGAAGAATATTCTTAGTGAAATTATGATGACTAATGCAAAGCTAATCACTGCCCTAGCAAACATCTCTACCTTCTCAAAGACTTTCTAAAACTGTCAGCTATCTGCACATAGACGAGGTGTGGGTTTGAGAGGCAATTCATGGAAAAGACTGGGTCCACAGGAGAAACTTCTGCAATTTAACACTGAGTATTGAAAAATCTAACCTTTATGTACTTTTTCATGAGGAGAAATCTGAAACATCATTCACTCTGTTACACGATAGCATGATAGTTTTAACCATCTTTTAGGGAGAACTAGTTCATTNGATATCTATCTGATATTTCTTCTCCATGTCACGTCATAAAACCACTGTCTATTTTCAAAAGCAGTATGCTCTTAGGAAACAGCATGACTTTGAAACCAAGACAGTTAGACATATACATGAACCTACAGCATCATCTACCAGAAGGTGAAGAAAGAGTAAATAAAAAAAAATCTTTGATTCAAAGAACAGACATATTACTTCTGACACCAGTAAAGAAAAAAAAAGTTTGCACTCTTCCTACCCTCTGCTTTCATAGTATGAAAGAAACTTGAAAGAATGAGATCTCATGGGGTGGGGTGGGGGAGTGGGCGACGGGGAGGTGCAGTTGGTTGCACAATATTTTCTTTCCTTCATACATATATAATGCTTTGGTACAAGACAGTTCAAGATTCTAGGAAGAATATTCTTAGTGGAATTATGATGACTAATGCAAAGCTAATCACTGCCCTAGCAAACATCTCTACCTTCTCAAAGACTTTCTAAAACTGTCAGCTATCTGCACATAGACGAGGTGTGGGTTTGAGAGGCAATTCATGGAAAAGACTGGGTCCACAGGAGAAACTTCTGCAATTTAACACTGAGTATTGAAAAATCTAACCTTTATGTACTTTTTCATGAGGAGAAATCTGAAACATCATTCACTCTGTTACACGATAGCATGATAGTTTTAACCATCTTTTAGGGAGAACTAGTTCATTTGCCCTCCTGTAGCTGTATAGCTGCAATAACATGAGACTGTGCCCACACTGAAAATCCATTGAACATAACTTATTGCATTAAATTATTTGAATTACTTCAGTAGCATATCTGGCTTACATACCACCAGATATACATGTAAGTGACATTAAGCAACTACTTAATCCTAACCATACAGTCATATCCTAAATTTGAATTCATAGGAGCCAATATATTAAGCTGTGTTAACAGTCAATATATCAAATATTCTCACTCACCTACTATCAAAAATGTCATATATATTTGCTATTATATGCTACTTATCAAGTATGATGAGATTAAAAATATTCTTAAAAGTCTAAAGTATTTCTGACAATTTCAACAACTTCCAAAGAACTATGCAAAAAGCTTTGTTTATAAATATTTAATGTATGAAAAATATTTGGAACTACAGGTGGCAGTCTTTTTAGTGTAGTTTCAAGACTAAATGAAAAAGAGCCAGTTAGCCTATTTCCTTTCAATTTATATTCAAAGACTAGATAAATATTTCATCCATGTTCAGAGAAAATAGTGCCTTAGTATATTCTCGCACAAGTGGTCAACACCTTTGCAAAACTGATTGGTGAAGATCGAAGACATCTGCTTATCCTCCCATGTTTCACCTATCAGCAGCAGCTTCACAACATCTGTTTCGCTCTTCTCCCTCCCATTTCATCTCCATCCTATCTTTGCCTACCTAAAATACACAGGGGAATAGTGCTTTAAGTCTAACCACCTGTTACTTAGCCCTTAAAAATAAATACAAATAAATATTAAAGCCTTGCTGAAATACAAGTGTGTGTATATCCACTGATTTTAAATTTTTTTTTAAAAGAAATAATATGTAAATGTAAAATACTATGAAAGAGTAAAAATCACTAAGTCATAGTCTTAGTATAAAATAGTGTTAAATCCACTGTTAAACATTCTAAGAATATGCATTTAAAATCCATAGCCAAAATTCAATTAAAATTAAACACGATTAAGGTCTGTATCCATAAGGAGACATACAAATCTTCAAATCCTATTGCCTATATAAAAAAATGTCCGAATGTTTAAAGCTTAATTACCTGAACTTTTGTCATTGTATTTTAGTGTGACTCAAGATCTCATTCTGCTCCTTCTATTTGAATAATAAGAAAGATACTGTCAGAAGTCTGTGGAAGTTAGTTATAAGGCTGTCAAGTCACTTCATTTTCTCTTAGAAAAATGAAATAGATCAGCCTCAGCACAAAATATATTTCCCAGACTGAATCATTCATGTCACTATCTCCTTCTGAAAATCTCTGTTGTTTCGTGATGTATGGACACAAGTAGATACAATATTCTAATAATTCTGTCTCAAAACTGTGTTCATGTATATTTTCATTTCTTGCCACTGTTTTACATTATTTTTGCTCTTATATTCTCCCTTACAGATCACATCCTACATTGAAGATGTATGCTTTATTGGATATATTTTCTTAACTTTAAATTCTTTTAACCAAAAGTATCAATTGAAACCAAAATCTCGCATTTCATAGGATCTTGGTTTGACAATGATTTTTCTGCATTTTCTGACAGTGATTTGTGCAATGATTTCTATTCTCTTACTTTATTGCTCCCCTTATTTCCTCTTTTAGTCGTATGTTCACCTTTTTTAACCAACAGCAGGTTGGTGAGCTTGCAATGCAGAGAGTTAAATCTACATGTGTACTTTTTTTCTGGATTGGGATCTTTATTGCTGGTAGTTTATTCTAGGATTTATAAATCACTGTGAATAATTCAGTTGATTAGTAAATCACTTTTTTGTGTGTGTGGAAAGTGCATGGGAAAAGGTTAACTACCATGTACCATTCTATAGTAACTCTATATAGATATTGCATTACTAAAACGCATTTGTCAATGAGATCTTGCAACTATAACACAACACTTGCTTATCCATTCTTCATTTTTGGAAACACAGTTAGGTCCTATGAAAAATTTTACAGCCAATTCCAATAGTTTTTCAATTTTCAATGAGAGTTTTAAATAAAATATTCATATAAAGTAGTGCCTATAACTTCAAAGAATCTCATTCATCTTGCCAAAATTACCTCAAATTATATAGGGTACAAATACACTGGAAAATCTTTTCATTGACAAATTGTTGACGTTGTATAATTTTTGCAGCTTGTCTCTGAGATAAAGGTAATGGTCAGTTACTTGATGGTTCACCTGAGTGAACTAGTGTCCTAGTACGGGTAAAGTTGTTGCTCTTATATGTACCTTACCACTCTTGTATTATGAATTTAAATTACTTCTGGCTTGCATTATATTTACAGCATGTATAGGAAAGACAAAGCTAAAAAATATAATTATATGTCATACTTAAATCCATTTCAAGACAATAGGAGATAAGCAGGTATTCCTGGAGTGCAAATTCACTAAAGAAAAAGGCGATTATTATCAACCATAAGTAGTAGAAACTAAGGCTTGTCACTATAAAGATAGTTGCCTTCCTCTCCATCCATCCATCCATCTATCCATCCATCCATCCATCTTCAGGCATTTTTACATCGCACTGAACTAACAGCCAGTAGATATTTTGTTGTGTTTTGCTTTTATGTGTGTTGGCAGTCTATTTTTCACAGCTTTTTAAACAGATGGTTTTATATCAGTAAAGCTTAATAAGACACAGAGCAAATAGAAATAAAATCTTCACTAGCAATATTGCTTTTCATTGCCCAGTTGCTGCCAACTAAAATATATTGGACCTCTCTCTCATTAAAAAGCCAAAAAAAAAAAAACAATTCCTAAGTGTATACTTATCAATCTACAAGACTACAAATTTTGGGATGCATTTTGTGAGCTGCGCAGTTACGGATTTCAGTCATGAACATTTCCTGTAAGAATTAATAGGAAAGTGACTACTAGCAAGTTCTGCTGTCAGATTTGACTTCTACTATTTTGTGAATAGCAATGGGAGTTTTAGCTCATGTGATCTGACAGACCCTGTTATTTGTTTCAAGGATATTACTGCAAATTGCAGAGAACACATCATATGTGCATTTTGCAATATGGTAAGTACCAGTAATAACTGGCAACTCCACCTCTATTTATGCTAAATAAGTTCTCAGTACCAGAAAATAAGCTTTGAAAAATGCATCTGTTTTTATTTTATAAGCTTAATTTCCTAAATAAATAATTTTGTATAATACTTAAAATGCAGTCAGACACCCAAAACCACACATTGTACATTTCAGACTGGTCTAATAAGTCACACTTCCTCTTATACTTAGAATCAATTTGCAGTCCCTATAAACAATACTAGATACTTTGTCTAACTTTGAAGGCCCTGATGATAATAGTTCAGCAGTGTTTTTGAAAACCTGTTTGTTTTTTCATTTATGTCATTTTACTCAGATAACACAAAAACCATTCAGAAGAAAAAAATCCAGAAACATATTCCAACAGAGAAATATTTCAGCAAAAAGCACCAGTAGAGAAAATAAATATATTTACCCAAGATTATATAAGAATATCAAGTAGTATTGAGGAGTGGATCCTGCACCTCTACAGTTTAATAAAATTATAACTTATGTTAAAACAGGTTTGCTCTCTGTGTGACCTAAAATGCATATTGTTTATTAAATACAAACAACAGACATTTATTTTCAAAGGTGAGACTGAAGGATGAGCATATATATCTGTAGAAGAATTTATAACTAGAATTTATCAGAAGAATTCCTTTTACCTGATTAACTGATAAAGATGCTTCCTCCAAATTCAACATTAACAGTTTGCAAATTATTCTTCAGATCACTTTGAAGATCACCTTGAAATTCTTGGGGATTTCGTGAAATGTTTCCCAAGCTGTAAACATAGCTGCCAGTCAACAGTCACATACTTGCATTTGACATAGATATAAGTCAAAAAGCCCTCGTAAATCTCGATGGAGTTACTCTAGATTTACACTAGCATTCCTGAGTTATATAGAAGTTTGCATCTTCTCCTAAGTCTTAAAAAAGAAAGGAAGCAGAACTTTGAATACCAAAGGCTTAATTTGCAGCCTCTAATTTCAGAATTGTTTGGGGAAATCAGACTATCCAGTCACACTATTGCAAAGAGGGAAAACACAGAAATTCAGGGCCCCATTACCTGACATACAGGAAAGCTATTCTTGTACTCTTCACATGCCATGGCAATATTTGTCTGAGCAATGCAAGGGACCTTGAGAAGTAGGCCAGTTTCTAAGCACATAGAAAGTTAGTGAAGCTTTAACTAGCACAGCATTTCATTCAAGAAGTCAGCTTCAAGACTTCATTTAAAATTATCAGGGGCACATTATCTGGGAGCACAACAAGAAGCAATTATTGGTTTAATTAGCCTGCATTCACCACGTTGTGCTCCTTCTCTTTGTTGGATTGCCAAGCAATTTTGTAAAATCATTAAGCAAGGGAACTATAATTCCATAATGACCTAATCTGCAGCTCCATCCTATCACACTGGAATATTTTAAAGTTATTTATGACTGTCCTCAATAAAAGCTAAGTCCATTGGGCAGGACATGCACTGGGTCTCCAAAATTCCAAATGGCTTTTCTTATTGAAAGGTTTTTGTTGTATTCAGTCACCTATCATCTTCTACACCTAAAAGAGAAGTTTTGCTGTTGAAATAAGGTTAGTATAAATGTATGTTGCAATAGAAAGGCACAGGACACACTAAAGGATACCTTTAATGCTTGAAAGCTGTCCTAGAAGAAATATATTTAACTTCTTTCATTTTCAGCACAAACTTTGTTACAATTGACATGAAGAGATTCAGAACTGTGTAAAACAAACAAAAACTCAAAACCTATTATATAGTTCTTTTCACCGAGAAGGCAATTGAGTTAAAGTTATTTTTCTAGTTGATATCTCAGATTTTAGCAATAGGAGAGATTTAAGTTTGCAATTGGTAGTGTTTTATGTTTTCTCCTTTCTTTCATCATCATCCTACCAGGTTTATACTTTTTCACTGTACCTTCAACACATGAGACTAGAAGAAAGGTTAGTTTTATAAACTAACAAGGCATCTCCACAACTTTTAAATAGTAATTCAGTGTAATATCATTGTCTTTGAAAATCCCAAAGCTTCATTACAAAACATCCAGGAAGATTGCATACGAAACACTTGGAATAAATCTACAAGTTGACATTATTAGCTGATGATAGCTATCTTTGAAGTTACCATTTGTCTAACAAAATTTTTTCACTAGGCTGAAACAAATCTTGGTAGAAAGTTGTAATATCTTCATAAGTTTTGCTAAATAGAAAGATAGAAAAACTAATTAGAACAAAAGAACAGGAAAAAGCACCTTTCGTATATTTTGCTATGGAGATAAAATAGAAGCTCTGCACAGTACTAAGATTTGGGAGTAGCTACCAAACAGTGAAACTGCAATGACATTTTTCATTTTAAAGGCATTTTTTCATTTTATCTTTACTAGGTAGATGACCTTATCTAAATATGTGAAATAGGTCAAAAAATCTCTGTTAATATCAAAGATATGTAAACGATAATATCAAAAAGCAGTTGACTTTCTGAATAAGAAAAGCAAAATCGAAAGTAAGCTGACAACAACTGAGAATTTTGCATTATGTAAATCAAGCAAACGTGATTTTTAAATTTTTAAGATATTGAATAACTTGATCAGAATATGTCACTTTATTATCGCTGTCAGCATGCTGCCCTGGAGTGGGTACATGAGCATTAACTATATCACCTAATCCTGGTACACACGGAGTGTTAGTAAGTATTTTAAGTAGTTTCCAAATATCCAAAGCCACTAACTCCTATTAAAAAAAAAAAAAAAAAGAAAGAAAAAAAAGAGAGAGAGAGAGAGAAAGAAAAAGTGTATGGATATGTCTAAGCCTCCTTTATGGGATTATTTAATCCTAGGAGGTCTGATTTGATCTCAGTAGGTTATACATCCAGTGTAGATGGAAGATAGCATCTTCATAAACATTCTTAATGGATTAAGTAAAACCTACTCTACCTGTTAGGTTTCACCTAGAACAGTTTTGCACATAAAAATGCATCAGCTTTTGTTTACAGTGAATACTGAAAATGTGTTCCTTAATACTTGGGTCTTAGTATCCTAACATTGTTCTTCTTTAGCCTTGGAAATTAAATGAAACATATTTAGTCTCTCCTAATGGTTTACATTTCAGTGACGTGCTATTGTGTAACAAAATCAAGGGAAGTCGTAGTTTATGATATTCATCACAGGTCTCACTATGTTCTTGGAAGAACATAAGATATGAGACACGAAAAGCAGTCAAATGTAAAATAAGTATTCTTGTCAGAACCAAATTTTTAAAATGCTTGTCTGAGACAGATGAAGAACTGAAAACAAAGCTATGCAAGTAATTACATATGGTTTTACAGTTTTGCTATGTAGAATTTTAATAGGTTTAAATACACTTGAAAGAAGCTCATTCTTGTTTTCAGAAACTACACCACAGTAAAAGTACAAGAGGGAATTAGAAGCACGAACAACTTTGGAGACAGAAGTGGGGAAATGACAGAATAGTGTGAGCACGATGTACAAATGTAGACAAGATTAACTATGCTCTTCTTTCTTATGGCATGAGTAAGAAGTCAGTTCTTCAGACATAATACCATTTAAATTTCAAAAAGTAGTTACATGGACTCTGTAATTAATGGCTATACCATAGGCATGTGTTTTATAGCTACAGACTTTGACAAAAACTTATTTTGTAAGTCATTCTGCAGCATGTGTGTGTCTTTTTTCCTATGTAGATTTTCTGAGGTCCAGATAACAGCTGAATTTTTAGGTTGCTGTTGCTCCTTGAGGCTCTTACTGTATGAAACTGTCATGCTTTTCGCTGGGACAGAGTTAATTTTCTTCATAGAGGCTCACACAATGCTGTGTTCTGGATTTTTGATGAAAATAGTGGCGATGTTTTTGGTTGTTGCAGAGCAGTATTTACATAGGGCCAAGGACTTTTTTGCTTCTTGTGCTGCCCTGCCAGCAAGAAGGCTGGGGGTGCACAAGGAGCTGGGAGGGGACACAGCCAGGGCAGGTGATCCAGACTGACCAAAGAGATATTCCACACCATATGACGCCATGCTCAGCCATAAAAGCTGGGGTAAAGAAGGAGGAAGGGGGGGACGTTGGGAGTGATGGCATTTGTCTTCCCAAGAAACCATTATGCGTGATGAGCCCTGCTTCCTGGAAGTGGCTAAACACCTGCCTGTCCATGGGAAGTAGTGAATGAATTCCTTGTTTTGCTTTGCTTGCGCGCGCTGCTTTTGCTTTACCTAGTAAACTGTCTTTATCTCAACCCATGAGTTCTGGCACTTTTACCTTTCTGATTCTCTCCCCATCCCACCTGGGGAGGGTGAGCAAGCGGCTGTGTGGCACTTAGCTGCCTACCGGGGCTAAACCACAACAGAAACCCATAGCAACTTGCATAGTTTTGAAATTTCCACTTCCTTTCACATCATCAGATTTGATAGGAATTAGTTTGAGGGCTAAGATGGTACAGAGGACATGGATGCAGTGATTGTATAGCTCTGTTTGTCTTAGAAAGCTGTATTAAGAAGAAAATATGTTTTATGTGGTGCAAGAATAGAAGTTAGGATAATTGTCATATGGTCCAGAAGCAAGACTACAGTAAAAGAACTGCACTGTTTAGAGCCTTTATACATAAAGTAAATAAATGAATGGTTCTTGAATGTTGGATTGGTGTGAAGAACTCTAGTAAAAAAGTAGAAAATATTTAAAATACATAAATTTTTCATTGTAAGAATACTGATCATTATGCTGCATAAAGTTTATCCACTGGAAATTATTTTCTAATGTTGGGTAATGATAAGCAAGAAGGTAACTAGTTCAAATGCAGGAATATCACTTGGCCTGCAGCCTTCAGATCTAGTACAGTCATCTCTGCACTGCATTTGGCTGTGAGCTGTAAACACATCTGTGACTCACAGCAAGACCTTGCTTCTCCAACTTGATTTCGACATTCTACATCTACATTTGAAATAAAGGGAACTGATCAAAGAATGACATTAAGTGGTACCCTTCTAATATGATAACCTCCTGGTCATGTTGGTTATCAAACTTAGCCTGTTCCAACTCACTAACCGTTGCAACAATCTAGGCTATACGGTATGATCTAAAGAAATCAATTGAAGCTGCATGTCAGAGTCGTGCATGCACTAGCCCTCAATTTTCAATAATTTAAGTAGTATAAAGACAATTCTTAATACTAAAATCAGTAGCCTGATTTTTTTTTTTTTAAAGAAATATTTGCCATGGTGTAAAAGAACTGAATTTATGATTTGACTGCTTGCACAGATGACTTCTAGATAAAATGTGCTAAGAAGCATATTATTTTCATGCATGGCAATTTACATGTGAAATTTCCATTAGTGGTAATGACAGTGGCACATATAAATCTCCAATTCCCTCTAGCATTAATTGCAGTCATCTATGTAAGTACTTGAATTTTCAATGACATTATATCCATATCTCTACAAAGTCAGAAGAGATCACAGCCTGGAGAGGCTAAACATTAAACACTGTCATTACTAATGGCAGGTAATAACTAAAATCTTCATCTTCACCACAGTTGAAATATAGCACCACATAAACTTTATTTTAGGAAAAAAATACTAATGAAATATGTTTAATTTACCAGACTGTTAAGATAAAACTAGCTGACAGAATTTGAAATTAAGCTGATTATTATTTTAAGCACTCTATGCTAATACTTTGGAAGTCACTAACTAATTTACCATTTATTTGAATAGCTATATGTGAAATCTACTTTAGAATTTTCTAAATCTTCAAGAGAAAGCATTGGATTTCTTGTAAAATGGGAATTTATGAACTTTCAGGGAAGCTGTTGAGAATATAATACAAGTGAACCAACAGGCTAATTAGAGAGCAACTTCTGGGATTTTTGATAAAGTTCAAATAGACTTCATATTAGATGTCAAGATATTAAGCAGAAACAACTCCGAGTACATTTTGGTTCAGCAAATGCATTATTTAAACTGAATTAAACTTCAGATATTTCTGTTAATGAAGTTATCAGAAGCTTCGAGTTCTCAAATTACCTGTTATGAAAAATCACTGAGGCGTATTTAAAACAAAATAAATCCAAGTTGTACTTGATCTCACTATGTAAATATTACGTGACATCTGATTTTTGCTTGTCTCCAATATGTATCACAAAAAAAAAGTACTCTTTCATTATCTTAATCTTGAATCATATAATGAAACAACCATTGCCTGAGCATGATATGAACTGTAACAAAAAGTTACCATACCTGTATCCAGTGTCCAACATAATCAGTCCAGTCATAAGGCATCATCTTACTCAAGTCTTTAGCAATGAACAATGGAGACTAAGTACTACTAAAATGCAAATAAGAATGAAATACAAATTAGTTTTATTCACAAAAAAATAAAAAAAATAAAAAAAATCAGAATACAGTGCAAATCTATACTACAATAAACTATCTTACTTCTGAGGTGTTTGCAAAAATTCTTAGAACCTGAAGAAATTTAAAGCACTATTCAGTCCCTCCTGCCTGGATACTGGATGTCTGCATAGCTCAGGTGACACCTAAGACCTTATATAACTGGTCTTGATCAAACCAAGAGCAATTTAACTTGTTACAGAACTGGTCTTCAAATCTGATGGATGTTGAATTTTGATTTCTTTCACTAATTTTAATTTCTCTTTGAACATGAATTCTATGATATGAATCAAGATGGTTTAAAACACAAGCAGGGACTGTAGCCATTATGGAAGTTATTGAATTAAAATACTAAACAGGACTTGTTTCAGTCTTCGTAATCAAATCCTTGAAATACAAAGTTGATTGTATTGGGTTCATATATGACAATGAAAATGTCAGTCATTTTGTTTTTTATTCAAATTAGGCCAGGTCTACACTTGTAACCAATTATCACTAATATCATCCTGAAATGTATTGGTAGCAATATGTTACCACGATGAATTTCTTCTTGTGTAATGTTAAACATTTAATAGTCAGTTAATTATTCTGAGAGTTAGCCATCCCAAATCTCTCTGAAACATATCTAGAATCTTATTATGTGATGGTGCCTATTTCTCCCTGTTGACTCTCAGAGGATCTTGGGCAAATATCTCACAATGAGACAACAATTTTTGCATGTCAAAGCTAGGTTAGAGAACTGCCACCCTTCCTATGGAGCTAACATCTATCAGGAGAATTATTATTTCATAAATAATAATTCTGTTTCTCCTGAGGGACATAAAGTTTTACTAGCAAAAGTGATTCTGTGTTTAGTTGTCTTCTTTAATAGAATTTGAATTCAATTTTTGCCAGCAACTCTATGTTGGTCAGAGATAACTCATCAAATCTCTGACAGACAGCTATGCTGGCAAGTTTTTACAGTAGACCTATCTTTAGATTAGTCTTAACATTAAGTCAAATTGCATCAGCAGTCACAGCTCCCTCAAGGCTGATTCACAAAATTGGGATTATACCTAAAGCACTCATGCTAAAGCTACATTTCCTGCACCTTTCATATTTTACTCCGCAGAAACACATGGAAGGGAGTGGGGACAAACAGCAAGATTTCATTATAAGTGAAAATCCTTAGCAGCTCTTTTTTCAGCTATGTGTAAGTCTGTGCGGGAAAAGTGCACTGTGAACTTGGATGGCCTTAAAACATCGTGTGTAATGTGTGTGGCAGCATGGTAATATCTACACATGTAATGAATCAATACCCATATCCAGCTGCCTCACAGAAGTGTGCACATACACACAAATATGGGCCAAACAAGAAGGCTCTTTTAAATTACAGTTTCATTAAAGGGAATTTTTATTAACTTTGGATGAGGAAGATACAATTAAACATCTTCTTGCAACAGACCAACAAGTGGGGATGAAGCAAAGGGATATTCTGAACTCTCATAAATATTAATTTCAAAGAATTTTATTTTATTTTCTCTCATTTACCTAGCAGAGGAGACTGCTACTTTTTTAAGCACTACTAAAATCTACTACTAAATCTCCTCACTGCCTGCTGCCTAAAATCTAAGCTGTTTGGCACTTTTTTCATTACAAACATTTAAGTATTTTATCACACTCTATTGTAAGATTACAAAGCAATGCAAAGTAGTGTTCATCTGCCACTGTTCATGTTGGAATGCATTAGTTAGTTGTGGAGTAGAGTCAATTTTACTACTGTACTTGAAACCAACACCTACAGTTAGCTATCTGGATTCTCTAGCTTTGCATGAAATGTAGATGGATGTCAATTTATGAACTTGACACCCTAAATCTGCATCAGGATCCTATCAACTGAATTGAGGAGTAGGTATCTTGTACATTTTAAAAGGTAGAATCGTATTTCTTACTTTCATAAATTACATTAAGAAGGAATGTAGTGCAATGCACAGCAAGTTACAGAGGGTGACTGAATATTTTTCAGGGGAAAAAGCAGATCAAGTCCTTAACAGATACTTCCTTCTAATTTACAACCAAACTGTAAGATTGAAAGAGTTCTTTCTTCTTCTTCACAGGAAGAGACAGTAAACTACAAAATATTTTTTCACAAGTGTGAATAATTCAATATTTGGGGAAATGAAAAGGAAATACAGAATTCTGATTTTGAGCAACTGCAATGATCTTTTTATTATTATTTTATTGAACAAATAACATCCATGCCATTTGCACTTCAAATATGATTGAATGTTTTTACAATAGGAAAAAGATATACATTTCTTCTTTACGGAAATATTCTACTACTATTTGTCTCAATATGGCTGGTTGTTTAGATGTCAAATAATAAATACTTGTACTGACTCATGTAAACAATTAAGCAATTAAAAAAAAGGTTCCAGAAATTACCCTGACAAATACAAAGGATAAAATCTATGAGGTGATGCAAGTTTAGCACCAAATACTGTATTTTTGTCTTATTCTCTCATCAGGCTTCAGGAGATCTTTTTCCTTCCTCATTCCACAACTTAAGGGTTGAGTTTGTAATCAAAGTATCTTAGCTTTTATACTAGCTACATGTTTTTCTAGTTAAATGGCTTTCTGTTAAAAGTCTGATCCAGAATTATATGTATAATTAACAGAGCACCTGCTCTAAAAAATAAAGACTTTTCCTGGAGGTGTAAATATTCCTTTTCAAGTATAATGTTCTCAACAGGGCTTTTGCTTGATTTGCTTTACTTTTTTGGCTACCATCTGCAAAACGAATGTCAATGTTAGAGCTGTGAAATATGAAATATCTGTTGGTTTACTTCCTACAAACTATGCAGAGTTCAAATGTTAATTTAGGCCTCATCTTACAAATCATACTTCAGAATTCAGACAGCAGAAGTACAGATTTTGCAGTATGGGCACTTCTTTACCTGGATCTTCCGAGTTTTATCGGGTTTCTTGTGTTCTTAGGTTTATAAAAGAAGTGCTGAGAGTAGGTTTTCCAAGCAGGTTACAGTATTGCTATCAAGTGTCTCTAATGGACAATTTTTCTACAGACAATAATTTTGGAACATACAACCTCCAACATAGGGCTGGAACACAACCTCCAACATAGGGCTGAGGTACTGGGAAGGCCGTACGGAATTCAAGATGCTTCACAAGCAGCTACATTTATAAACCATGATCTACATCCAGTAATATTCTCCACAAATGAGCTCATTCAGTATTCTTACCATCATGGTTTTAAAGTCACCTTCTAGCCTCTGAGGATATTGATGAGATACAGTTTATTCAAAATTCAGAAACATTGCAGATGAATTACACACTCCCATAAATGTATTAACTACAGTTACATATATTGCCAATATATCACATATCGAATTAAATAAATGGAGAATTTATTACAGCTTATGCAGAAATAAAAGCACAGTCTATTAAATCTGCCTTATTTTGAATCTGGTACATAACCTATCTAATCAGAAACTTAATACACTGAATCAAAATCACTATACCTGCTGCATCAAATACATCATGCATTGAATGAAATACACCATCCAAAAAGCATATCAATATTAAACTAAATCATGTTAAATGGCTATATAATTTACTAAATTAAATAAATTGGGTCAATACAGTAGTCGCTGAACCTAGCATATCAGATCATAAACAAACACAAAGCTAAGATGTTTTGAAAAAACTTTCCATGCATTATGATTTAGGTCTTGGTAAAGTGTTATGTTTAAATGGACAAAGTTTTCCAGAGCCTTGGGAAATTAATTTTTAAAGAGTCATTGAATAAATACCCTACCAATTTATGTATGACATTCAAACAAGAACTACTATCATTCCTAGATATCCAATGCCTCAAAAATTATAAAACTAATGATAAATCAGATTCATGAAGTTCATATTAAAAAATACTTCCCTGAGAAAGTCTACAGAAAGTACGACATCTTGGCTGTTTTTTCCCCACACCTGTTCTTATAAAAAAATCATAACTAAAGATCTAAGTTCAAGATGAGAAAAAAATCTTAGTTTAGAGACATTTAAGAAATACTGACATGTTTAAGCCCAGATTGCAGATTTAATATGGTACAGACATGAATTCTTTCCTAATATAATTTTTCAAAGGCCAGACACTAGTTATTCAAAAAAATATTTACCTAAGGCTAAGTAGTACGGAATCAAACCTTCTCCCATTAAATTTAATCAGAATTCAGCCAGTTATACTGTTTTCTGTACATTAAGTTTGTGATCTTCTATTGTAATTATTACCAGGTATCATTTAAAATAAGCACTGTTGAAATGAAGACTAATCTAAATGAATTTAAGCATTTTATCATACACTCAATATTCTTCAACTATAAAATAAAGAATAGACATTGATTTGCCTACATCTATATGTACACACATATTTGTAATGGCTTACCTCATAAAAAAGACACATATTTCCACGTCATGTCAATACTCCTGCTGCAAAAACAAGAAGCACTACTGCCAAGGTCTAACATACATTTGTGCCCATTTTAGAGACAAAAAGAGCTTATTCATAAAGTAAATCTATGTTTTTAAATACTTGGCCCTTGCAAAAACTCCATTAAAAAAGTATGTAAAGCTAAATGAATAAGTGAAGATTTACTATTACTGGAAAAAAAGTTACTTTTGTTGTTGTTTTGATTTCATTTTTAAGACTCTCTAATGCTTGAAGTAAGCATCATCTTGATGCTCTGTTTCATACAGGAACTCCAGTCCTTTACAAATATGAAGTTTCACTTGCAATTGAGAGAGTGAGAGACTCATCTATGTAGTATTAGTAATTCAGTAATAAAGATATTCAGCTGAGAGCTGTGGAGATCAATTTGCTTTGATCTGCAAAAAAAAAAGTTATTTTTATCACACAATAAATACTTAACTTTTGTTTTATTTAAGTGAAATGGTTTCAGCCAACATAGACAGAAGAAGATTAGAACATTTATCTTTTTTCTTGTTTTCTCTCCTAGTACCTCTAAACATTAGTTTCTATAGGGGAAAAAAAAAAAAAAAAAGTAAATCCCTGCCCAAGTTTTTTCAGCCCATAGCTAATGCCCCCGAACAGGAAATGACACTGTTGCTTATTAAATACTTTCAACACTTAACTAAAAATAAGGTGGTTTTCTCTGAAAGCATTAACAAATCCTGGGGTGTCAATATATGGACAGATAGCAACTTTGCAGAAACCTTTTATTCTTAATTCCCCTTGCCTGAGGAACAAGAGACCAGCTGGAGTCTTTCACCCACTAAAGCATCATTTATAATGCAAACCAGCAATCAATACCAAAAGCAGATGTTTTATGAAAACTTCTCTTGCTTCTCAGCTTTCGTCCCTTTAACCCATGCTGAGAAGTTAAAGTAAGAAAGAGGAACACTATTGATGTAAAGGGCAAAGCTAAGGATGAAAAAGCTGCGTCAGAAACAGAAAAGGTAAACTACTTTTTACAGAGAAACTTATATTGAGTTTCTCAATGCAGTAGACTGAACTCAACAATCCTGTAATTCTCTAAATTAGACTGCTTTCATGCAAGGTTCAGAGTTGCTGTGTTTTGAAGAAAATACATTTGCATCTTTAGAGGCAGTCAACATGACTTTAGAAAGTCACCTAGTAAAAGGTCAATTGTGAGAACACTGGCATGCCCATAACCTTTCATTTCTAATGAAATGCTTAGCAGAATCCTGATGAAGAAGCAGCTTATATAGATCCAATAACTTTCATTTTGTAATCTGTTCCCACACAATACATTTTCAGAAGCTTTTTGAGTCTGTTGCCCCTACCCTATCCTACTGCTTTCAGGAAAATCGGTAACATTGGCTATCATCTTGCCTGTGCCTTAATAGTCAAGGAAGGATATGTTTAAATTTCCAATATGAGTCCTGTATTTCAAAATTGTATTTCTGAGCAATTAGTTTGCTGTAGGTTGATGTGTGGTATGCAGTGTTTTAGGATATAAAGACTTTGCTGTATTCATATTTTTCCTAGAAATGTACTTGGTATTTTTACATATAGCAGGAGAAAAAATATGCTTGATACCAAAATGTGATAATCAAAGCAGAACTCTGTGTGTAACCCTGCTGGTTTTATCAATGTTCCTGTAGCTCAGGGGTCCCATTCATGTGTATCTCACAGAAGGCATGGAAACATCATTAATTGAAGCTGAAATTAGGTGAAACACTTAATTGCTTTGCCTTATTAGTAGATTTGATCAAAAGGAGTTATATTGTTTCCTTTTTTTTTTTTCAAATTCTTTAGACAAAAGCTGGTAACCTGGATCAAGGCAAATATTCAGACACTGACTAGAGGCAGGACCCTGGAAGAAGTTTTACAACAGGATGATACTTTGTAAGTGAAATAAGGGTGCAAAGAAGAGACAAAAGAGATAAAAGTTTCTGAAAAAGTCATGTTCTGTTAGTTCACAACATGTTCAATGTCTAAGAGCTTAATTTCTTAGAGGAACTGCTCTGATAAATCTGTTCTGTCTTCATACCAGATTACCAAGAAAAGGATGAATAATTCCATTAAAAGAGGAGGAATAGCCAGATATTCTTGATAAAGGGTCTCTACCTTTAGCATATGCTTATGCATCATGAAAAGGGGGTATGCATCTTAACCACAATGGAAAGTTCATGCCTAGTTTACAAGGAAATATGCAGAATAAAATCTGGATCTCTTTTACAGAATCTGTAAACATTAACCAAATATACCTCATCATAAAATGAATGCATGAAAATTCCTCATTTACTGACAAAGTATGTCAACCATCCCAAAAGTTCTAAAAATATGTGGAAACTTTATAATATGTGTCCATAATATTATATATCGTCAGCAAAATGTATGAACAAAAACTTTGAGATCCAATGATAGCTATAAAAGGAAAAATTCTTGATACTGTCTTTACAATATTTTTAAGATATTTTCATGCATGATTTATTTTATTTTAAGCTGATCTTAAAAATACTTATTTAAATTCAGAGGAAAAAAAAGAAAAAAGTTATTCCTTAGGGAACCATTAAAACTGTAACTTTATATAATTCTAATCATATCTTCAACTCACTCATATATCTGCATGTATCTACGTATGTAGGTAAGTATAGGTATAGATGTGCACATATTATACACATACTATTTAAGGTAAGACTCAGGAAGGCCAAATTCTTTTCTTTGCCAGGCACAAAACAAAAGCAGAATTTGTACCAGAAAATTGTAATTGGCTTTTAATTTTCCACAGAAACATCACTCACATTAGATTCTTTCACATTTCACTGTGATGAGATTTTGTGCTAGCAGCACGTGCTGCAGTTGTTTGTCACGCGTGTCACCCATCCCTGGGAAGGGAAGAGTGCTGATCTTTGGTCCAGTGGGAGTTCCAGGAAGGCAGGCAACTTCTGCAGAGGCAGGATTCCCATCTGTAAGCTAAAACCCAATAACAAGTGAAGTTATTTCGCATGAGTCAAAAATTTTTTCAGCACCTCACCTGTACCTCCTACATTATCACAGTCCTCTCCTTAAAATTTGTCTACCTGCATATTACTGGTGGAATAAGAAGATGCTAGTAGAGAAAGCAATATTGAGAGTTAACCAAAGCAGCTTCTCATCAGTGTGATGCACAGCTTTGATTCTTGAAAGACTTAAATGATGTCATGCTTTCATAAAATAAATACAATAGTATATAACATAGATTTGTTTGTGATCAGTTAATATCTTTAATAACTTTGATAAAGGATGACTTGTGGAGGAGATTTGCTTCATTGCAACCGCCCTGAGCAGCCTCAATGAAGACGCAAGGAAAGATGGGGTCATCATGAGGACCCATTCCACCCATCCCTAGGAGATGCAGCTCGGCCAGGCTCAAGAAGCAATCAGCATTAAATGAGAAGAAACGAAGAACAGCCAGCCTCTACATCACACCATGCTGGCAAAGAACAATTGCCACCTGGGCTGTTCACACCAGGGCGTGGCCTCCAACCTTACAGCATTTCATGCAGTGAGTGAGGGACCCACAGGTGTCCTCTGATATCAAGCACTGCTGCCTTTGCACAGGCACCCTTTCTAGCCTTATTTTGTCAGATTTCAGGTCCTCCTGCAGGGCTGCTCTTAAGCTCTTGGAAGGAGGGAACTTCAATCTGACAGAATGCAAGTGTTGAATGCAACATGAGGAGATGCTTTCCCAAGCATAGATTATAAAATACTTTTTCATCTGCTTTTCTCACACTTGCAAGCATTATTAGATACTGTCTATCTACTTAGCTCATGAAAATAGGAGTACAAAATGCAGTGAAGAAAAAAAAATGTTAACAAATAACTTGACTTCTTGACTTTCCTTGTAGGAATAATTTGTGTCAGTTTTAATTTCATCCAGGCTGAACAGACAACACTAAACAGCCAAGTGTTCTATTACAGCAGTCTAGGAAAAAATGCAGACCTACATTTACTTTTTTAGACTGCATAATCAAGACACTTAAGATTGGCCATTAAGTCTTCAACACCTTTCTTTAGAGCGATATTTGATGGCTGCATTTTGTGCTTTTAGGTTCGTGAGATAGGTCTCAGAAAATAGTCTTAAACCATACATAAATAAAATATTATATAATTCAAAATATATTCATACATTTTAATAAGCAACTAATCAAAATTGGTTGTACGGCATTTTGCAGACCCTTTGGGAAAGAGGCATGGTTCATTAAAACAAGATGGGAAAAAAAATATCTGTATTTAAATCTGTTTGATGCCAGGGTTTAATCACAGAGGAGAGTCCTTTCTTACTGTATGAAAATGTTACAAACAAATAAATGAATATAAAAAAATTAATTTGGTCTCCAGATACACATTTATCTATTAAGACATGCATGAATATATCTTTCTGTACTTAACCAATCCATGATCTGCTTTTACTGTTTGAAACAGCAGCATCATCTGCTTTATAGAATTAATAAAAGAAGAAAAAGGAAAGAAAACAATAGTTATAAGCTAAATATTAAGTTTTGGCAATAAAGACTTCTGTGTACACAAATAATGTCCTGGCATACAGAAATACTTTTATTAAATTAAGATGAATTTTTCACATTTTACTCCTGAACCCCCTGGAAGGGCAGGGAAAGAGATGGCCATACTTCAGGCCCAATTAGGTATCTGTTGAAAAAAAAGAGACAAGACTTTTGCCTCCCCTTTTCTTAGCACAAAAAGGCATGACTGAAATGTATTTTATATAGAATATTAGTCTCTCTATGTGGAGATGGTTTGAAGCAATTAAGCTCAAGCTCTGAAATCAAATACCATGAACTTTCTTGATATCTCATCACCTTGTCTATGTCTCTTTCCCCTTCTTTCTCTGATATAAACTGTTACCAGAAGTTATAAACTTACCAGCAGTCTTTAGAAATGGAAGACAATAAATCTCTAGAAATTTATACAAAGTGGTTTGAATAAATTCTTAGAAAAATTATACAGTCTGTGAGTGGAACCCTAGTCTTGGGGCTAAGAAATGGTATTTGAAAGCAGATGAATCATTACCTGTGAGAAATGAAATGGCAGCAGCTGTTGGAGGAACTTTCACATGAAAAAAATACTTTATCTGGATCTTTTCCAGATCAGGATGCAGAACCTGGTTACTTTTCTGTTTACTTCCCACAGAGTTCTGAGATTAAGTCTCTTTCCTTAGAGATTTAGTGTAAATGCTTATCAGCATTCTTTGCTAAAGTTCTCCAGGGTTTTTGTGGGATTTGCTTGTTCAGACTTACAGAGTATAACATGTAAATTCATTCTTGTTTCCTCAAACATCCTGTTTATATTGGCAGTGCTAAACAAGGTTTTATACATCTTTCTCAGTTCCCGATAAATTACTTTTCACTGTGATAAGCTGGAAACTACTAAGCTTCCTTAGTACTACTTGGTACTACTTGTTCTTTTTTTTTTTTTTTTACATTAAAAGGCAGAGTGAAGCACCTGAGCTCATCATTAACACCTGAAAAAGTACAAGCAACTAGACAAAGTAGCTTAGTAAAGAACATAAGAAATCTGCTGTAGGAATTCCGGGCAACAAAAGACACAGTTGAAACCACTGAAAGATACTGTCAAATTCCTCTCTCCCTTAGCCTGCCATCATGTTGGCTCCTGTGCAAAGCATCAAACAGGTTCAAGAGGGACTGGACTGTAACTTGCTTTAACATTGGCCTTCAACAAGCATATGTGATGCTTATATGTGAAGCATATGCTTCAACAAGCATATGTGATGCTGGGTAACTACTTTATGCTTCAGCTACAAATGAGACTTCTGTATCCTTCTGCTGTAAAACACTTAGAATAGTGAAAAATAAGCTATTATGATTATTAAATTGATTTCCTTTACTGGGCATATCTAAAAGACAAAGAAATGAAAGGAATATTTTCTTTCCTGACCCTCTGATTTCCTTCCTGAGAATTCAAATATGAGTCATGTGGCTAAAAAGTAATACTCTAGAATCTTATGCTCCTTCTTGGAGTGGGACCTGTTCAAAAAAAAAAAAAAACATGACTGGATCCAAGAATATTGGAGGAATATTTCTCTTCAGTAACAAGAAAAAAACTTGGATATTGTCTGATTTATTTTCTACTATTGAGAAAATCACAAGTAGAAGAAAATTACTTCTGAACTTTATTAACCACTAGCTCTCTCCTATGTTTATCACAAAATGCCCCATTATTCTTTTTGCATATTAATTCCCCACCATCTTAATTCTCAGCTGCATCATTCTCCCATTTCACTGAAAGAGTTCTGCAGAGAGGGTAACATCTACTTGCTTATGCAGAAACATTAATCTAAACAAAGGGTATGACACACACAAAATGCATTGAATTTCATGGCATTTGATTTTCATTCAGATGCATCTGCCTATGAAAAGAGTTGTCAAAGACAGCTCCCTGCTAGTTGTCAGTGGGGAATGATTTCAGAAATCTCTGTCTAAATTTTCCCTGGCATTTTCCACTAACTTTTTGGTAAGAGTTTGAAATGTATCACCCTGTTATTTAATCCTGGCTCTCTCAGAAATATCTCCAAAGAATTTACTTATTAGCATTTGAAAGAAACTCTTACCTTTACAGAAACCTTTGCAGCCTCAATTTTGAAAAAGCATAATACATCTTCCTTGGAAGATTTACTTCTGTCACAAAGATGAGTAGATTGTGTTTATTTCACTGGGGATGTTAAGGTCCTTCCCTTGTTATTTCCAGACACTGGAAGAAATAACAGTGGATAATGAGAATTGTCTTTCTTGCAGTACCTACAGATTTTTGTCAGTTTGATAGAACAAATTCCTCTGGTTTCCCCTTCTAGTTTCTCTGTACTGAAGGGGATGCAGAGGGATGGACAAAACTGCTGTCTCTAAAATCCTGCTTATTCTAAGGATGAATTAATTGAGTTGAAATTGAAATCCGAGTTGCTCAAAACGTGCAAGACATAAAAGAAATATGTTTTTGAGGGAAGGGAAGGGAAGGGAAGGGAAGGGCACCATGGGCACCAAAAATTAAGTTTGTGTTAAATAAATGAATGGACTACCAGAATAGAAATAGGAATCAATTAAAATGACACACAGAACAAATGTATGCATATGTTGTTAAAAAGAAAAAATGCTTTTATAGTCTTAACTACCCTAATATAGCTTAGCAGGTTTTCTCTTACCAATATAAAAGTAGACAGTATTTAAACATGTGGATTTAACTTTCTAAAACACTCATGTTAGAAATCATATAATCATAAAAATCAAAAAAGGATATTTTTATAAAGTTATATTCTCAAACCTCAAAATAATGAAACATGACTGTCTTTTCCATTGCAACGCAGACCCCTACAAGCAACGACATATGCACACTCATTTACTGCATTTACTATCAATACAACTGAAAATGGCCAAAGCACATCAAATGTCTCTATCTTTAGTCATAACTCAGTGAGACACTTGGGCTTTTATGTATCAAGTTCACTTTAGAAGAATGGAGCTGAAGCAAACCAAAGTTTCACAAGTTAGCACAATATGTCGATACTTTCTTTCTGGTAAGATAACCCTAGAATAAAAAGTCTTTTTCTATGTAATTTCCTTTCAGTATAGGAATTTATAAAACCATTTCCTCCCCAGATAAGGCCATGCCCTAGACACAGAGCCTTTTGCGGACATTCTGGCAATACTGGTGTCCAGAAAGTGGAAACTATGCCAGGCCTCAGATTCAGATGCAGACCCTAGTAGCATTTCAGCTTCTTACAGAGGCAAAACCCAGATGTACAATTTCTTTTACTTTTTTTTTTATGACCTTGCCTCTCCAAGAAGAAAATCAGGCACAGAATGGGAAGTTATGTATGAATGGTAATCAATTAGCCAAAAAATATAAGTTCATGCTGGAGCTGAGGAAAAAATTCACCAAGTCGTTTCCTTCTTTAAAAAAAGCAGTTTTCCAAAGGTGAAAATTAAATGTTAAATTGAAATAATACAAGAAACATAAAACATAGTATAAAAATGAAATCTAAATTTATATAAATGTCTTCCAAATATATATATATATATATATTCATACGAACACTGGTATTTGTTTTAAGAGAAGTAAAAGCAAGACTGTGTCACTTTTTTTCATTTTCAGGAGTTTTTTTTAATTTTATTTTCTGTAAGTTGTATATGAACGGCTATCTAGTAAGGGAATGATGAGCACTGAAAAGAGGCTACCAATTGAACATTAGGTGACTAGTTCTAGTAGTGCTTCCAAGCCACCAAAAAGGGAGAATTTCTTTAGCTGATGAGAAGTGAAGCTGTTGCAAAAGCTTTACAAGGGCAATATTGACAATATTCTGGATAAGTGTCTCTACAAAGGGTAAAGAAAAATAGAGAAGAGTAAAGAAGAAACTGCACTAAACTCCAGAAAGGGTAGAATTTGGACAGGGAAAGTGGAGTGAAACCACTGAAACCTTCTAAGCTGATCTACATTTTGTGTGTTCTTGCATGCAAACAACACTGAACATTTGCTATTCCCAATGTCCTCTATAAAGCTGATGAACTGCAGATTTTTTGATGTGCTCTAGGAAAATATGATTAAAAATAATGTTAGGTAAGGGACTTAAACCTGTCAAGAAATCAGGAGGGACTGGAAAGAATTTCTGTGGGAAGAAAATGCTGAAGATTTTTACTTTAGTGTGTTTCATTCTAACTGATTAGCTTTCCATGTTGTTTGGCTGTAATGCTGTCAGAGATACAGTGAACTGCTGCTACTGCGTGTTGAGTAAACCTTCAATATGTTGTGAAGACCCCCTATAGAGAAATGTTCTTTTGCAATCAGTCCAAAGAGTTTATAAAGAATTGGATTGTTAGGGCAAGTCACAGTTTTCTGCATATTGCTCAGAAGTGGATATTTTAACCAGATGACAATTTTCTATCCCAAATATTTGGATAGAAACAACTGTTTCTTCACCTAATAACTTGCTTGGCACACTCTCTTTCAAAAATAATTATTTTTTTATATAACGTCTAAAGGTTCAGAAGAGGAGTATTTGCCAAACTGTTTAAAGGAAACTATATACTATGCTGCATAAAAGTTGTGCTTGCACATTTATGCAAACACTACCCCATTGTTACAGTTTCTCTTTCCTACTGTTTCCCTATCTTTTTTTTTTTTTTAAGTGACAAACTTATTTATATGTAAGGTAAATTCAGAGTACACATTTTTGCATACAGTAAGTTGCATTTGCGGTGTAAATTAACAAGAGAGCTATCATGATAATAAATATAGACTATTCAGGTAACAGACAAAATTCACTTTTTAGCTGATTCTGCTCCTACCATAGCTTTTGTTAACATGTTCAGTAAAGAGTCCAGTCACCAAATGGGCAGTTGCCTTTTTGTTTGATTCACTCCTTGGTTCATTTGTGAGAAAATTAAACAGGAACAGTCATAAGGAAAAATGTTACAGGGTTACTTTAGAGAGTATTCTTTGGCTAAACTGTTGGCAAGGAGAAAGCTTTGCCTCCTCAAGCATTGTCATTCCCAGGAGGACCATTAACACACAAGTCCGTTCACACAGGAGCCTTCTGCACTGGTATATGTCCTTTGACTCCCTGCCAGTAAAATCCAGTCCCACTGAAAGAAGCTTAATCTGGCCCGGGACCAACTAATTTCCATTTCCATTCAGCTCATTCATTTCATGGCCAAGTCTCACATCTATGCTTTGTCTCTATCCTGACTGTGAGGAGTCAGCAGTTAGTAAGGGTCTATCACAATTTTAAAAGTGGGAAGCAGAAGTCAGAGAGGGAATTGTGGTGGGCTCTGAGCCCTGAAACCACCCTTGCAAATAATTTTGTAAGTATGAAGAATGGCGATGACTATAATGAAATACATTACTTGTCCACATTCATAAATATGTATTTGAGCGTGCACACCCAGACTGTTTCACTTATCACTAGTTCTTTCAGTTGTAATGACAAGTTGTTTCAGAGCTGGTATCTTCTTAAACATAATGCAGAAGGGCCATACAGGAATTGTTCCCATAGGGAATCAGGAAATGTAACACTTGTTACATGGCACTAGGTCACTAAATTTTGTCTTGTTTATTACTTATTTTCTCTGTAGCCTACAATAGTATGTGGTATTTATTGATAAATATGGTAGAATAGTGAACAATTGCCACAAAGAATAACTTTCAGTAGTTGTAGAAGTTCCCATTTCTTTTATAAGTATTGTTCAAACTCTCCTAAAAAAAAAATGTTCTGACAAAACTAGTGAAAACAAGGTCACACATTTACTTTTGTTCCACTGATGTGTAGAAGTTTAAACAGGGTCATTACCTCAGCGTATGAAGAAAAGGCTTCACTTGCAGAAGATGGTCCTGAATGGAAACAGTTTAATTTCAGGGATGTAGCACAGTATTCGGTATTATTAGGATTGATCTTCTCTGCAAATATCAATAATCTTGATTTAAGAAATGTGTTGAACCACGATGAAATGTAGAATGGAAGTAGACAATCAATATGAAAGGAAGAAAACAAAACATAAATAAATATACATAACACATTGAAGAAAGCAGAAGCATGGGCAGCTGTATACTTTAAATGAATTTTATACGACATTGTTGAACACTTTGACCATACTTGCCTGTAAACAATATGTAAGAAGTTTGGTGCTTCTTGTGGCAGAGATGTCTGTTTATTTGTTCTAGTAAACGGAAATAAAAATCAAAATAAAAGGCAGTTTCTGGACTGACTTGTTGGTTTCAAAAATATTCCCTCATTTCACCGCAATTTGATATAAATGCCAGGAAAGAGAATTACTTTGTTATTGCAGGTTGCATTTCATTTCTCCAGCAAAATCTGTATGTATTTGCAACAGTATATGTCTGTGATTCTATTATTCTTCTCCCAGCCACCCCAAATAAATATATACATATATTTATAACTCATTCAGAGTTAAAACAAACAAACAAACAAAAAAACAAAAACACTGATTGTCTTCTATATTTCTAACAATGGAAGAAAACAATTGATATTTATTTAAAGTACAAACACTTTCTGCCAGACAATATAGGTATAGTTCCCAAGTATATCCATATACTTGCCAAGTCAAGATTGCTGGAAAATGTTAAAGAACAATTTGTCTATCAAGATTTTCAGAGTGAGAGCATTCAGTACTGTGGGAAGAAAACTTTACTGTGTTATTTTTCAGTAGTATGAATCATTTTCTGGCAAATCAAAGTTTTAATTACCTTTGAAATATACAGTAATGATTTTGGAGACCTCTTCCTGTTTTCATCACAGCAGGAGCAGGTGAAACAGCCTAATAAAGACAGGTAAGCATAATTGTTCATTACATGTTCAAGAAGACTTTTAGAGGGAATTTTGCTTGCAGTTGAAAGCTTGAGACAAGCTTACACAACAAGACAAGCTTATATTAATGATTTGCTCACTTCTTGAAGCAGCGCCACGAGAGGAGAAGACACTTGAAAGTAGTGCTCCCCTAAACCTTGGCTTCCAGGCAGTATGTTACCAGACCCCTCTGGTGTGGCTCCCAGATATGGAACACTAAAGGAAAATTAAGATTGAGACTGACAGGAAGAACAAAGAATGATATTGCTGTCAGCATGATGCTTATTGAGTATTGTTAAAAATAATAAGAGAAGCTTGGGCAAAATCTGAGTTACTGAGCAAAAGTTTCTTTTTTTTTTCTGGTATATTTTCTAATTATAAAAAAATATTAACATAAATACACTAAGCAAAGAGATTTCAAATAATATATGGAAATAATGCAGCAGTGTCAGATCAGATCTGTTTATGCAGAAATAGTATGAAAATCTCAAACACTGGCTCTATGGAAAAGGACAGTAACAAAATGAGTGCTCAACTGATTCAAAGAAATGTATGTTTAGAGACAGTAATAAATACAACCTCAAAAAGCAGTATCTTGAGAAAAGGCATCATTCAGTTTTGTAAGAAAATAATTCATTGTCTTCTGGAAGAAATAGACAATTCAACTCTTAATTAACAGCATTAACTCAAAAGAAGTATTAAAAAAGAGAACAGAGAACAAGAACTGAAATGGAATCATTATGTCTATAAAAGAATATTAGAAGCCAAAGTATTAGAAATTTGTAAGGCAAATTTGCAATGTATGATGATCAGAGTATATTTGGGAGAAGATGGGAGAAAAGAGCTGGAAAGGGAAATGGAATATTTATGGAATGATAGAACAATGAACTTAAATGGAATAAAATAATCAGCCCAGTCAGTGGTCTGCTAAATTTAACTCTGAGTGAATCCTTTTCATTTATATTCATGGTCTTTCAGACTTTATTTATTGGTACCATAACACATTTCAGGATATCACCCTAAAAATGAGGTGAAGAAATAGAGTAAATCTAGTAAGAGCAAATATGAAAAATAGCAGATGTCAAGTATCTGGTGCAACTAAAAGATTATCAAATAGGAACTTAATGGACAGCAGAAAAGTGATTCTCACACAATCACAGACTTTTATATGGCAATCACCTCGAGATGATCTGTCCTGGATACTACAGAAAGACTACATCTGTTATAGCCAGTGACCATACCTACCATGGTATGAAATACCATGGATTATTCCTGGGCACTGGAAAACAAATGACTACACTGAAACTAGTAAAAGATTCCCTAGCACAAAATTGGCTCCTGTCAACAAGCATTCTCCCAAACAGTTCTTGGCCCTATTTCAGGAGCCTGACTAAAACAGGCTCTATAACCACCATTAGTTTGCACGTACTCGTTTGGGTTTGCCAGCTAGGCAGCTCCATGCCACATTAGTTTCTATATCTGGGAGGGATCCTGGACTTGTTAACACAAATGTAGCCTGACAGGCTGAGTCCAGAATGCACAGTAGCAGGATTTAGGCTCTTATGTGTGTCTCCTCCTCTTCTGTGAAGCCATGATTCAGGTATAACTTTATACTACTAGACTACAGTGAAAAGAACAAGTTTCTTGTGAAGCAGTAAGTATCTTATTTCCTATTCCCATTTATATTGATTAATATGAATTCTAAAACTTTCCTAATGTAGTCTTTAAAGCAGTAAAAAAAAAAAAGTTTAATATAACTGTTCCTCCATATAAATTGCACAGTGCTAGTATTTCACTGAAACCCTGCCTGCGCACAGGAAACGTGAAAGTATTTGGATTCTGAGCCAAGATAGCAACTGAAAGGGCAATTTTAATATAATAAAAAAGTGATGTACATAATGTGTGATGGTCATTACTAAAACATCCCAATTTTACCTGGAGACGTTGTAGAATTCTCTCTCCTTATCATAGAATCACTGAATGGTTTGGGTTGGAAGGGACCTTAAAGATCATCTAGTTCCAACTCCCTTGCCATGGGCAGGGACACCTTCCGGTAGACCAGGTTGCCCAAAGCCCCCTCCAGCCTGGCCTTGAACACTTCCAGGGATGGGGCATCCACATCTTCTCTGGGCAACCTGTTCCAGTGCCTCACCACCCTCTGAGTGAGAATTTCTTCCTAGCATCTAATCTAAATCTCACCTCTTTTAGTTTAAAGCCATTACCCCTTGTCCTGTCACTACATGCCCTTGTAAAAAGTCCCTCTCCAGCTTTCTTTTAGGCCTCCTTTAGGTACTGGAAGGCTTCTATAGGGTCTTTCTGGGGCCTTCTCTTCTCCAGGCTGAACAACCCCAAGTCTCTCAGCCTGTCTTCATAGGAGAGGTGCTTCAGTCCTCTTATCATCTTCATGACCCTCCTCTGGACTCACTCTAACAGGTCCATGTCCTTCTTATGCTGAGGACCCCAGAGTTGAACACAATACTCTAGGTGGGGTCTCACAAGAGCAGAGTAGAAGGGGAGAATAACCTTTCTTGACCTGCTGGTTCAACCTGCATTCTTGTGATGCAGCCCAGGATACAGTTGGCTTTCTGGGCTGCAAGCGCACTTTGCTGGCTCATGTTGAGCTTCTCATCAACCAACACCTCCAAGTCCTTCTCCTCAGGGCTGTTCTCAATACATTCTCTGCCCAGCCTGTGTTTGTGCATGGGATTGCCCCAACCCAGGTGCAGGACCTTGTGCTTGGCCTTGTTGAACTTCAAGAGGTTCACACAGGCTCACCTCTTAAGCCTATCAAGGTCCCTCTGGACAGCATCTCTTCCCTCCAGTGTGTCAGCTACAGCACACAGCTTGTTGTCTTCAGCAAACTTGCTGAAGGTGCACTCAATCCCAATGTCCTTGTCAGCGACAAAGATGTTAGCAGCAGTGGTCACTGGTCTCCACTTGGACATCGAGCTGTTGACTGTAACTCTTTGAGTGTGACCATCCAGCTAATTCTTTGTTCACCAAGTGGTCCATCTATCAAATCCATGTCTCTCCAATTTAGAGACAAGAATGTTGTTTTGGACAGTGTCAAATGCTTTGCATAAATTCAGGTAGATGTCATCAGCTGCTCTTCCCTT
>VXAL01009180.1:84729-112738 GCA_013399475.1 Chauna torquata
ATGGCCAAGTATGGTACTGTTCTACTTTCAAATGTGGAACTCATTTAGGACCTTTCTTAGATAACTGCATTTTAAGATTAATTTAGTAGTTTTCTAGACACTAATTTAACAATACAGTATTTCAAGGATTTTTTTCTAGCTTTTTTTTTTGTATGCATACATCTTGTATGTATAGCACAGCCAATGAAGATGCAAGAATGATTTTTTTTTAACATATTAAAATTAAAGAGAAAAAAAGAATGCATAACATCTTCATATAATTAACACAGGACTGAACAGTTGATTTCGGGGGAGGGGGGGAAGGGGGCGGAATTAAGCTTCATGTCAGACAAATACACAACACATCAAATAATCAAGGGTGTTCTTTCTCCTATTCTTTTAGGCTCAAGCTTTTTTTCTTACCCTGATTAAAAGTCAGACAGTCTCCTGTCAAGTAGCTTGCTCTGCTTTGCAGAATCTTGGTTCATCCTTGATGCAGGCAATGACTTCCAGGTTGCAGATTGCTCCCAGTCCTATTCTCCCACTGCAATAACCAGATCAGTTCAAATCACTTGGAAAAATTCCACCCAACTTGCCAAAGGTACCACACTGAATGAGATGTTCTTACACAGGGCTCTAAAATAGAGAAGAAATGCATGAGTAAAGTAATCGTGCTTCCAAGGTGGATTGACATATTCTAAAAGTCCTTTCTTTGCCTCCATAAGGAACGACACCTACAAAGCCTTACACCAATAGGTGCTACAGATCACAGAGGTAAGTGTCCTCACCTTAGGACTCTGGTACCACAGATAACCTCTGTGCTCTCTTCACCTCTTTCAAGTCTGGTGCTTTGTAACACATTTCTACAAACAGTGTGGGGAGCATGTATTGCACTTAGTGACCTATGGAAACGCATTTTTCCTTCTGACATGTATTATATACCCCCTTTCCACACTGTGTTGCAAGCTATGTGTATTTTTTTTTTTTTTAAATTGCTTTTGACACCAAGGAGTAGCTTATCACCTTTTCCAGGAGGATAAGCATTAGTTAGAGACCTTCTAGATGAAGAAGATAGTTTTTGAATATTTTATGTGTGAGCTTGAAAAGACCTCTGGTGAAAGATGTACCAGAGCTGGAGATGTTTGGACAACGAGAGAGCAGATGGCAACTGCACTCACCATCTTCCTGTGCCGGAGTGACATCTGCTTGTGGGTGAAAGTTTGCTGATGAAAAATCCACAGAAGGGACAAACTTCTGCTTTGATGCTGAATGATGCTCATAGAAGTATGGCAGTTCTGAAGCTGTAAGTTTCCCAGTATTCAGTAAATGGTAGTTAAGAAACCTGTTCTGACTATGGATGCATTCATATCAAGATCTATAAGATTAGAGAAGACAAAAAAAATTTAGAAAAAAAAAATCTTGGCCAATTTGTGGTCAGTCAAAACGCTTGCTGTTTTTAGTGTGATGAATGGTGCAAATATGTCATTACAATCTCTTAATCTTCAATCCATATAAATATATGGACAGGGAATGTATCGTTGAGGTAAAGATTAGTTGCAAGCAGTAGCAGATGTATTGTGACACAAGTGGCAAAGATCAGGGCACAGCACTTCTTCAAACAGCTTGGAGTCTGATCCAAATTCTGGTAAACCAGTCACAAAGATGGTGCTTTTAATAGAATATCAATTGAAAGTTTCCTATGGAGAAAGAAGAGACAGTGCAGTAGTTCAAAGGACATCACCTGAGATAATATTTGGATTGTTAATTAGACATAAATGCAAAATCTGCAAGAGATGCCTATTTTTAAGTGGTAAAGTCATTAGGGGAAAGGCACTATTTCTCTCCTATATTGCCCACAAAATACAGCATCAACTTGATTTATTCTGAACTTCAGAAACTTGACTTGAAAACTAAAACACGACATTCTGCACTTATGCAATTTATCTGCCTTTCTTTATAAAAGTATGGTGTTCAAAGCCTTGTGGTAATTTTTTGTATTTCACATTGTTCATGTAAAAATTATCAAAATTTAAAAAAAAAGAAAAAAAAACACATTTGTTCCTGAAAAACAAACAAGAACAGCAAAAATAACAATAAAATCATAGAATGTGAATCAAAAAAAAAAAAAAAGAAGTAATAGAACAAGAATAAGTAATATAGAGTGCTACCTTTAAACTTTAGTAAAATAGAGAAATCCAGATATGAAATGAAACTGATGTCATCACAAGCCTGTGAATGGGTGACTACAGGTCACCCATGTATATGGCGCTATAGTTTCTGTGTATACCTGTGTCAACAAGCTCCTGAATTTTATACATATGGCTAGGGGAATTTATCCCTCATTTTATTAGCTCTTTTAAGTCTTTTATTTTACTGAAAGGTATTATAGCTGCCTTTGCTGTTCAAACATATTTCTATATGATTGAGCCTGTTCATAGAACAATTATGTTCCCAGTGATGCAAATCAATTTTTCTAGATGGACAACTGAAAGGNATTTGTAACAGCAGAAACCTACAGTTCTGACTGCAAAAAAAATAAACTTCAGAGTTCAGAAGCCAACTCCAGGGCAACCTGATAACATCTACAAGAAAAATCAAGAAAAAAATCATATTGGAACTGTGCCAAAACATGCATATTGCTTGTGCATTAATTGATCATTACAGAAAAGCCCTAGCTACTGGTGGAAAGAAGTGATATGACAAACCCAGAGACCATTACAGCTCCAAAGAATTCTCTGGAGCAATGATAGCTTTACCAGATGCGCCTCTGTCCTCATATTTCACAACTGGCAAAAGAAAAACTTCTTGTTCTCATCAATTTTCAGGGTGTGGGGGGGTGGGGAGTAAAAATTCCTACTGAATGGAAGCAATCTCATTTGATATGGTAAGTACCTTCCACTAAGAAAACAATTTCAGCAAGATGAGCACGTCAATGATTTTGACCTGAGAACTGAATATCCACCAAAACAAAACAAAACAAAAAGAACAACAACAACAACAACAACAAAACACCTTTTCAAATTTCAGGACAAATACTTCTGACCAGGCTCATTCAGCTCAAGAGGTTCATTTACTTTAATGGGCTCTTCCCGTCTCCCAGCTGACTATATGCTAAACGACTTAGTTTACATTTATAGGCTTATTTTAGTTGTACTCTTAAAACAGAGTAGTAAATATCTCTAAACACCGGTAACAGATAAAGCAGTTGAAAATCTTATCTGCTAATGCTGAGGAAAGCCAGCTGTAGCCTGTCAAAAATATGAGGACTTCAAGAGTAGAAAGGTAGGACTTTTTACAAGATGATTTCTTTATACTTTCATATTATAACACTACTTGTATAGTAGTCCAACTTTTTATCAAGAAAAGAGAACTAGGTCTCACAAGGCATGTTTTATTTGACTGCTGTTACTGCTGTTTAGGACTTCAAAGGCATTTAACCTTCAACCCTACCAATGCCACTTAGCTTTCATGAGACATCTGCACAACAGCTGACCTGTTAAATCACAGCTGTATCTGGAAAGTCACAGTCATAAACTATTTGAAAAAAGAGCTTCTATATTGACTGTATATTTGAAATATGACAAGGTTACTGTCCTAATGACAACAAGGAATCTCAAAATCTTTCTATGTGAAAAGATGTATTTAAAACTTTAGAGAGAGGAAGAGAGAGAGTGCTTTTTCTTCCACTGTATAGCTTCAAAGTAAACCTTTGCAGTCTAATAGTTCAAGGGTGCTATTTAAGCAATTTCCTTCATTTGAACAAAAAGAAGTGCTCTAACTCAATTCCTGTTTTCACTACAATATGATGTTTCATTTTAACTTAATAAAAGAAGTGGTTCTCATGGGGTACAGAATTTATACACATGCTGCCTCAGGTACCATTTAAAGACAGAACATAGGGCAATATGTTGCAGGGAGTTATTAGTAGGTCTAATATCAATATAAAGAATAGTACTGTAACTACCATACTGGCACTACTGGTTTATTTAGCCAGGAACATCAGCATTTTTTTTGCCCTTCCACCATCACATTATAGCTTACTTCCTATTGTTCATTTACCTTGGTTCCCACATAAAAAGTGTTACTAGCTCTTTTTGGTCTTCTTCCCAGTTTCAACATCCTGTCTCGATCACTGCTTGGGCCATTGACAGTAGCAATATTTTATATGAAAATAAGGTGCTGTCGACTACTTGTTCCAAGTCAGTTGCTCTTCCTTCACACTGATTTCAATTAACTGGGAATTAAAAACACTCATATGTTTTCAGGAACCTCAGAATTTCCTGTTCATTTCAAGCTGAAACTTATGAATTCCACCTCTTAGGAGCTTTGGTTTTGTTTATTCTTTAGTCATCACTGAAGACCTCATTTTTTTCTTAGCAGTATGCACAGAGCAAAACACAGGAAAAACAGTAGCTGAAATCTCCAAGGAAAAAAAAAGCAGTTAGAGTTGTGCTATTCTGGACACCAGAGCACCAAGAACTGTTAAATGGAGCAGTTAGATTTGCGCATCTCTGATGAACCAATTTTAACGATCTATGTGGCAGGAAGAGAATTACATTATAAAATTATTATTTTTAAGGATTTTTACTGAGGTAGGGAAAGAGGAGTGAAAACATTTTTAATATATTTCATCAAATGTTTGAAATGCCTTGCGCAAATATCCAGCTTTTCCAAAAGGTAGACTGTCGATGCAACTGTAAGGTTTCCCTTGCCCAGATTACTTGCTTAGACATTTTTTTTCCCCACTGAACTTCTACAGCTTTCTTGGCTGATCTTTACTGATATTAGAAAGGAGATGGAGGATGAGGAATTCCAAAATCGAAAACTGGGTGAGAAAGTGTTATCATCTGTCTCCCTTTAAGACACTCACCTCTTGCTGTGCATCAGCAACCTGGGTAGCATGCCCTCCCGGTTCTTCCAGTCTTCTTCTGTGGCTGTAAACACTATTATCTTCTTTTCTAGATGTGCATATAGTCACTGTTGTGAACCTTCTTTTTTAAACCCAAGTTCTTTATTTCTTTCTTTTCATCCCCTTGAAAACTGGTCTTTGTTCTGTCTTAACTCTGCTTAGCAATTGGAAGTCAAACAGGAGAGTGCGCCATTGTTCAGCTTGAAGATCTCCTCTAGCAAGGTCTCAGCCCCAAAGGTGCACTTCCAAGGACATTCTACTGGAGTTGCTTTGCCTGTGTGAGGCATTTTTTTATGGTTTCTTGTTGTAGTCTTTCTGTTTCTCTAAGAGATTCAGGAGTAACAACAAAATAAACACAAAAACAAACAACTCTGGTAAATATAGGCCCTACAAATATTCTTCTCTTCAGGTTGGATATACTGGTATACTTGCTGTGAATGTTGAGAAGAGCTGATAACTTCAGTACTGTGGGAAAACAGAAATTAATGAAAAAAATTGTATTTTTTTCCTTCCTCATTTCAGGAGAAAAGACTTAAAAATCTAATAATTAAATAATTGCTGGAAAATTTATAAGGCAGCAGATTGAGGGTCTGGCTAAGGCACATAGCTGATTACTAAAAAGAAGCACGTACTTTATACTCTGCTGAAGTGTATGGTAGACATGCTTTAACGCATTTCAACAGAGCATACATTCTTCAGACAACGCTCCTTGGAGCTGCTCGCTTTCCCCACAGATCTTAGTGCTTCCACTAATTCCAAGACTTTACCAAGCCCATAACTCTAGTCCTCAAAAAAGAAAAACATTCTACATTTCATTAAATTTTACCCTTTCATCCTCTTTCCCTTTCCATACAATCCTGAGTAGAACACTCGAGAAAGGAGGCTAACCTCATCCTCATCATTACTGTTATTTTCACCTGATAGCTGAGAGGAGCAGTGCCCCCTCTTTGCTCCAGATGGGACTGGAAGAGGTGACACAAGTGCTTCAGGACCTGGCTCCACATCTGCATTCCCTTGTGCTTGGCAGACATCACCCTGACACACACACAGCACTGCGGGGAGCCCTGCTGAGGCCGACCACCCAAGCGCCAGACCCAGCTCAGCCCTACAAACACAGTTCTGCCCTTTTTAATACATATCTTCCTTCCTGTGTGATAATAGGCACCATCATTCAGTTTTATTTTAATCTAAAATGCCTTTCATTTCAGTGATTCAGAAGACTAACCTATGCTATTACACCACCTCACCAGAGGCTGGTTTTCCTCCCATTGAAGTCAATAGCAAAATTCTTGTAATGAAAAGAGAAACTGACTACAGATGAACATTAACCATATCCTTTCACCATTTTTCTCTGCCTAATGGAGTATATTAAAGCTTCTCTACATAACTTCTGAATAGTACTGTATGCAATTTCATTATTAAAGTTTCACTTAATTTAATTCTGCTTTGAGGTTTCTGGTTAAAAATAAAATATGATTAATGCTTACAAAAGAGAACGAGAAATCTGGGTGTGAGGGAAGTTAAGAATTCTGATAATGGCTACAGTTTCTGGGTAAATTGCTTCAGTAATTTTCATAGTAAAACACATTAATGCTACCCTTGCTTATTGCAGCTCCCTACCCTAACAGTCAGTGCTCTTCCCAGTGATTCTTTTTTAAATTAATTAGCGTGGCATTAGGCTGCTTAATATAACACACTGACAAAACAATAGTTTTCCCCAAAGGTCATTAGTGGCTGTATACAACTGAAAGAACATGAACACCTTGTTGTAGATGTATATCCTGCCTGCATCATGATTAATTTCAGTTTTGGAGCACAGAGGATTATTGGATCTGCCTATCTGCTAGACCTGAGTTTTCAAGAGAAGAAAGCCCATACAGGCTGGAAAGAGGGAAGACTACTGTGATGCACTCCAGGTCCAGTCTCAACAGGTTGTAAGTATTTTATGACACTAATAGCAGATATGTTTCCAATAGTGATTAAAAATCCACTCATGCTGTTTTGGATTAGATATTTGGATATAAGCAGAACAAAAACTGAGGCTGTGTTTCCAAAAACTGAGTTTTATAAATTCTTGATCTTTTTGACCCATGCAGGCTCCTATCCTGGCTTCCTTGTCAACCAGTGGAAGCCTATTAGGATAATCAGGGATTCATTATAGAAAGAAATTTGAACAAAAAAGGTACAAGCCAGAAGCTGAATCTTTCCCATGCCTTTCATGCCTTACCTTTCCAACATATGGATTTAGCTGAAACGTTTTTCTCATAATATGCACATGGTTTTAGAGTCTATTTATCTATTATGGTAAAGTATTATATATAAATATGTATGCATATTGTATATAATATAATAAGAGCATATGTGGTAAAATATAATATAGCAATTAAGCACAATAGACGTAGTCTGATAAAGCAGAAACAATAACTGTTAATCCAACAGAAGTGTCTTGGCTACATACCAAGCTAACCAGTCTTCTTTGTTAATTATTATTGTTATTATAGGAGATCCATAATACTTTTTCCAGTAGCGTTACCTATGTAGGACTTAGTATAATGAAGTGATTTGGAATTCACAGAGAGAGGGGTCACCCTACAATTAAGGATGGAGATGATCATATTTTCCAAGTGTGTTTTGTTAAATCACATTTGGGCAAGATATTAAAAGCAATTATGGCATTAAGCTCTTATGGGTTTAAAAGAGGATCATTTTAGATAAATAAATATGCATGATAATGGATGCTTTTTAAAAATTGAAATTTATTCCACAGATGATCTCCAACAAAACTTCTGAATTCCAAATGCCAGGGAAATTTGAATCTGCCTGCTAAATTTCCAAACTTCACAGATAAATTTTAACTAAGCCTTATTAACTAGAGAGAACCTAATAATTGTGGTCCCTTTCCTAAGAATTATGTGATACTAGCCCATGACCCAGAAAATAATCACCTTTGAGCATAATAAGTAGTTCTACTGAAGTCAATAGAAATTCTCATAAAAGTAAAATATTAAGTATGTATTTAGGTCTTGTGAATAATTTGATCTTTACTTTTTATTTGAAACCTATCTTGACTATAACAAGCCATAATGACCTGGAAAAGGAGGTAAATTATAAAAATAAAAAAAAATAAAAAAGGAGTCAGCAAATAACTGATATTACTTGCTGCAGCTGCAGGTTAACAAATCAAATCTGAATCAATTTCTATTCTAAGACAATAGGGAAATTCTGAGTAAGATCTTAGTTGTGACTAGTGGAGCCAGGGGTACTATTATTGTGCTTTGCTAAATCTCCATAGCCATAAAATGAATCCGCGTTTTATGGTCATGATTAGAATGTAAATATTGTTATTGATGATAGAGGTATATAAAATTCCCAAGTAATAATGATGAGATACCCAAAGCAAACCTGTAGATAAACAAACATGTATGACTAAGATGATGTTTCCCAAACTACATCCACTCCACTTAATACAAATTGTCATAGAGATAAATCTTTTCTTTTTTTTCTTTTTTTTTTTTTCCCTAAACATATGCACACAAAAAAAGGCAAAACTCTCATATACACTGGATTTATCTCCTTCCCACTCAACATATGCTTTGCTTTTATTTTTCAACTGAAGTAGGTATGTTCCCAAGGAAGAAAATTTTCTCTCTGGAATGAAAAGGAAATGATGGAACAAGGACAACTTGACTAGAACATCTACTGCTAAATGCCAATCATAAAATGCTTTGGTTCGTACAGGATAGTTAACAAATAGAAATTAATTTCACTTAGAAAGAATAGAGGTAGAAATACTTTGTTTCTGGAGTAGCAGGCTGAACTATAATATATCTTTTTGTGGTGATGGCAGACTCAGCATTTGCAATGCTGACTGTCACTGAGTTTCGCCAGTGCAAGGCTGGCCTTTGGGTTTAAGTTATTCCACTAAAAATCCAAGGAGGTGATAGAGACAATTATGAAATCTTATAAGTTCCTATAGGAATGGAATTATTTGGTAAATAAGTTACAATCACAGAGACACTGCTGCAGCTAGCTACACGCAGAGAGTCTTGAAAGGAACTTAAACCCTCGTGAGCAAAGAGGAATATTAAATAAGCTATATACCCCCTCCCTCAGCCTGAAAGGTATGCCGCAGTATATTGCAGGATGCAGAAGTACATGCTGCTTGCCCAAACACTGCTGAAAGCGAGAAAGATGGATTAGAGACATTATCAATCCTTCATTATTAAAGAAGTCATGTCTCCAGTAGAGAACTGAGGCAGCTCTAGAGATCACTCTGTTAAACATAACTTTTGTACTATTTATTTCTCTATAAACAATAATTTTCCATGCAAGTCAGCAAGAAAAGTTACATTCAGTAATTTAGCTTTTCTATAAATATTTCAAATAGCCTGTAATCAAAGTTCTCACTTAAGTGAGATGATAATGGCACAACCTTGGATCAAAATGTTAAAGAATAAAATGAAGAATAACAGTATCATTTTTACAGTTGCTGATAGAGAGTAAGCATTATTTTCCATTTACAAAGCTCAATACACTAAGAAAAAGAAAGGGGAATAAAATCATGGTGCCTGGCCATCAAAGATCATTTAAGCTATTGATATTTAAGTAAGTTACCTTTCAGGCAGTAATTTTATTTATTTATTAATTTATTTTCCTTCTGTGTTTCAGTTTGCTTCTTAGATGCATAAGCTATCTTACTTTAGCCAGGGGTCCTCTAATCAAGGTCTTCAGGACTACATTATGGCAGTCAAGTAATAGTGGTACATTTTGCTTTCTCTGTGTCAAGGAAAAAAAAACTTGGATGTAGACAGAAGTTCGTAAAAGCCTTCAGAGCAAAATCCAATTTCCTGTCCACTTTACATAATCCATGGGAGTCATTCCTATGAGCTCTAAGAATCAAATCTAGCCAAATAGTTGCCAGGCAAAAACCTGGAAAAAAGCTGGCCTTGTAATATAGAAGATGTTTCTTGCTTTTATCATCAGCCAGTGATAAGATAGACTATGCTGAATCAATCTGAAGATTTCAATAAGAAATACAGAGTGTAAAGAAGGATTGACTGTACGTAGTACATGTGATCAAGTCCTGAAAGGAGGGAAAATAATTAGTCCTGTAGAGCAGTCCTCAGTTGATGTACAAAATGGGTACTGGACTCAAATCTTAGGAACATTTCCAAATAAAAAGTGGATTTAGAAACTACACGTGAAAGCAGAATAGGAGCTATTAGAACAGAGTTATATTTCAGCACTCATCTCTAGTAGCTGCAAGCATACCTTTCATTAGTCTTCTTGCCCTACAGCATGAAATAGTAGGTGAAAGACTTCTTCCCACTAACTCAGGCAGAATATAACTGTATTAGTAACCGATGTGTTCTAGCAAAATGTGAATCAGCCTCCATCTTTCTCACATCAGCTTCCCTTTCTCCACTGGTAAGTGCAAACACCTCATCCGCTCTCAGAAACATCTGTTCGTCCTCTAATGAGGAAGGAGACGACACTCTAATTTTATAGGCACAATTCTATTAAAAATTTGATCTATTTTCCAACCCACACCCTTGCAGTAGCTCACATTACCAATCCTTCTCTTACAGTTGGCATTTGCAATACTAAAATACCACCCACTAGCTTCTGGATTGCCCTGCTTGCACAGCTCCCTGACTGTACTTCCTCGAAAAACAATATGACATTTGGAGTTGAGAAAGTTGAAAAAGCAAGGATTCTCCTTGGAAATAAACTTTTCTCTTGCTTTTGGGTTGCTACCAGGAAATCTGCAAGCCTCTTGATACCAGACCTACCTTCCCCTTTTCTTCCTTTTTAATATTATTGTCTCTCTTTTAATTATAGTGGCACCAGGAGACCCCAAATGCAATCAGTGACTCATTCTGCCAGTCTCTGTGAAGACATATGGTATGAGACAGTCCTCGCCCTGAAGAGCTTACAGTTTAAATAGGCAAGACAATAATGAGACACTTTAGCATTGTTATCATCATCTCCCAGGTGGGAAATTGAGTCACAAAGATGAAAAGCAACATGTTCAAAATCACATGTCTACACCATACGGTGAAGGATGGTTCGGTCCTCTCTGAATTAACAAATGTTTAAGTTGATAAATTGACACTGTGGAAAGGAATGCTGACTTTGGGTCCAGAAGCTCTACAGACTAACTGCACCACCATGGCCAAGACAACAAGCCCTGAAAGAAAGTGTTGCATTAAGTGCACTTAACAGTACAACTAAGTCAGACATCTGCACCACATTTTCATTCCTGTTCAGTATGGGAGAATGTATACTCACTGCAAAGGTGTCCATGGAAAGTCCACAGTACAGAATTGGAAATTCTTCAAAACCCAGTCAAATAGATTTCTATTAAACCCATCTTCCTTTGTTTTACCAGGTAGTTTATACTCAAGGTGAGAAGTTGGTGTTGGTTACAGATTTGCCTTCTCAGCAATCCTATTGAGCTGCACTCCAAAGCATGGGAAGAAAATCCTTACGTTTTTCATAGCAGCAAAGATCTGAAAGTGAAGCCAAGGTGTATGTGGTGCATCAGATTTCCAGTGTCAGTTTTGGAAACCCATTTAAAATGAATAATGTTAGAAATACTTGAAAAAATAATACAGGAAGCTAAAGAGCAAGATATGACAGCATATAGTTTTAATTCCTCTGAAGAAAAAAAATATATGTTTCTGAAATGAATTTATTTCAGAAATGTTATGCCAGAAATGAGAGGAGATTTCACTTCTCTTTTTGAACTGAAGTTACACAAGGTAGGTGTATTGAATGAAGAATATTCAGTGTTATTCATCAGTTTAGAGGCCACTGGATACTCAGTTCTGCTGCTATATTTACCTCTTTGGGAAAGCCATCAAATTTTTCTTTCATTTTATTAATTGCATGTTAAATTTTACTTCTTTTATCAAGAGATTTATCAGTGATGCCAAGGTTTTTAAAATTTATTTATTTTTCAAATCTAGTGAAACAATGTATAATTTGCCATATTGCCCACTTGTGCATGACTTCTTTTTCCTGATAGTCTCAGGCAATCTAGTGAACATTTGTAATCATTTGGAGTAGTTTTCCATTATAATTTTGAAGCACAAGTATATTTTCATAAAACCTTTAGGAGTTTTGAAGTAGGTTCCAACCCCTCTGACCACCTCCCCGACCTCCCCGCCNTGGCTTCATATACTGTATTAGTTTTTTCTTATTTAAAAAAAATGGAATAAACTGTAGAGCATATAGGTTACTGCTGCTTGTATTATCGAAAAAGTAGTGTGGAGATAGTATAGTACTATGTTTTTAGTACAAAAAATACATTTGCTATTTATCTTTAATTTGTCTCTCCATTCAACATTTTGATGAGAAAATGTTACCTACCAAGCTGGTTAAGATAATGCAATATTTGTGTTTACTCTAATTATTTACTTCTCAAGCTCACATGCAAAGTTTTCACACATTCAAAATGTCTTACATAAAAAAAAGTTCTGTACAGCTAATCCTCAAAAGGAAAATAAAATAAGCTAATATTTCTTTGAAGGATTAGTTTCCCTGCAGAAGTAAAACTGAAAAACAAAGGAATAGAAGAGATCTCCTGGGCAAGGTCCACGCCATCATTGCCGTTTATTGTAAAGTCATCCAGATTCATTGTAACAACAATTCTTTTTCCTCACTGCCTTTTTTGTGTTATGGTTTTTGGTAGCACCTCTTTATTTTATAAAATGAATGCTAACTTGAAAAATTTCAGATTAAAGTTACATTATCTGTTATTCCTCATCTATAAAGTCATTCGTTTCCACAATTAAAAAGATTGTGACTGTGTAACATAAAGACTGCCTTGCATACCACTTAGTTACTTGAAGCAGTAGCTAAATGTTAGCTCATTAATGAATCTTAATAAAAGTCTGTGTGGGATCAAGAATGATACCCTATTTTCCAGATGGGAAGTCTGAGGGAAGAAATATTTGATTTCTAATCCAAGCATACTGAAATCAATTAAAAAGATTTCTATTTTATTTTCTAAGCTTTATTGTAACTACTGATTTAGTAAATCTGCAGATTGTCCAGAACAGTTAGCAGCTCCAGAGTTCACTTATCACATATACTTGGTTATCTACTAAAAGGTTATGTAGGAATGTAGGAGAGAATACGGGTGCTCTGAATCAATTAGAATTGGCCTGAGAAGTGTTGTTCATACTAATCAGTTGTGATAAAGTCCTCTCAAATAAGAATTTTTCCCATGCCCTTTTGTATAGACTTTTACATTCATTGGGTATTCACGTCATCTCTAGAATCATTTGCATCTCTATCTAATATTTAAGGAGGTATACGATGGCCTCTAGTGGTGCATACTAGCATAAAAATGCTGAATTGATGTTTTATTTCCTCAGAGTTTTAAAGATAGTATGTAAGAGAAACAAACTTGCACTGGATATTCTAAATCAGAAGAACAGCAGAATATGGCACACAGCCATATGTTTCATCACTTTTTGCTTACTAACAAACTAAAATTGTGTGGAAAAAAATTCCTTGAGCCAACACTATTGCATTAGGATAATTTCAGAAATATTCCAAATATTTACCATTTCACTATTTCCTCTCTCTCTAGGCTTTTGATCACTCTACACAGTTAAGCTTTAGCCTGCTAATACTGTCAATCACTAATTCATTGGGGATACTACAGATACCAAATGAGAAAAAATCCATCTACAATTTTCCATAGAGAAGGGCCTTACAGAGTAGATATTCTTTAGCCTGGATTAATCTTTCTTGTCGAAAAGACTCATCATTGTATCTATGAAATATTGTAAGAGAAAGCTGGTTCCTTACGGTAAATTAATTTCTAACAATAAATACACTAAAATAAAATTTTACCATATTAACTAATTTTCCCTTAATACATATTCCAGAGAACTGTAAGAGATCTCACACAGCTGATAGGGGATGCTGTCATTTTAGAAAGTACGAACACGTAAGCAATTAAGCAATAATGCCTTCTTTAGCAGGCTGAATATTGAGCAACTATCTCTTTGTACATTTCCTCTTAAACCTATTTGATTTGATATTTTTGTTTCTACATGGACAAAAACTTTATTTTTTCTTTCAAAATGCTTAGCAAAAAAGGTCTACGCTAATAGTTTGGAATTTTAAGCAGTAATTTCAGCCTGAAGAAATTTTGTGTGTTCTTGGAATAACCATTATGAGAATTCACAGATACAAGTTTCTTTTTAAGCAACTATATATATGTAAAATATATATATATGTATATATGAAATATATATGTATGTATGTATATTTCAACCAAGGTAATTCACACTTTTCTGGGAAGTTTCTATATCATATTTTTAAGAATCCATTGACTAACAAACTTGTAAAAATTTCTATTCAACAGAATATGAATTTACAAGAACTTGAAAGAGTTGCTGATGTGTCAGTGTCCTCCGTAGCTCTGCTTTAAGTGAGTTTTCAGAAGCTAAGTCACAAGATAGATAATTGCATTAGCTCGTTCCCAAGAAAATATTAGAGATAAAAGGATACAGTAAGGCCACTCAAGGGAGCTTCTGAATACACCTTTCTGCCAAAGATTTGCAGGACCATCCTTCCTTATCTGAGGCTATCTGCAGATTTAGCCCACATGTTCTGTGGACACAAAGTTAGAGGGAGAAGGATGTTACAAGGACTAATTGCATTCCTTGTTCTGAAAGTCATTGCACAAGTATTGTAATCCAGATGGAAGACTGTAATGTCACAAACCCTTTTCCCATAATTTCTGCATTTTTGTGAGGAAGGTTGCTCAGGTGCAATCAGGGTTCTTTTCACAGGAGAGTAGAGTTTCAGAATCTCAGGAATGCAAATGTTGAGACATGCCTTGTGAACTGCATAGATGGTCAGTAAGCAAAAGGTTTTCACATCAGAATGGATCAGAAAACTATAAGCCAGGAAATGCCTAATTGCAGGATAGGTAACTGACTAGGCCTTTACTTAGCTTCTTTTAAGCGCAAGGGTAGAAGCTGCAAGGTTTTCTTAACCATTTCTGATAAGTTTTCAACTGTATACTGGTTTGCTTCTATACCTTACTGCTTGCATTTTCTCACATTTCCCAGGGTCTCACAAGTTTTCAGCATCTATATGCATCTTACTCCCTCTGTAGTTATATACAGCTACTTCTACTACACAGTCCGCCCCTAAGCACTATGTTCCAAGTCTCAGGGTTAGTGAACCATGTTTTCCCTGAGCCAAAGTGAGTCTACTATGTGAAAACCAAGAAACCGTCCTTTCACAAGGGGATTTTCTCTCCCACACAGTTTCCTCCTCTAATTCTCCCCCTGCATCACAGCTTTACTCTCCATCTCTCCCTCCTTGGGATCTGGATGCCCAATGCTGTATGAAATATTAACAAGATAATGATTTTTATTTCCCTTGCAGGAGATCAGAGGAGCTGCTAAGAAAACCACTGCTATGAAGCAGAATGCAGAGAGTGCTGTCATCTGAGGAGCAGTCACCAGCCGCTCTCTGTGCAGCAGTGATGTTAATGTACAATGCTATATCTTAATAGCCATCTCAATTGGCTATTAAAATGCTGCACTGCACATTAAAATCGCAACCCACTGCTGCAGGAGTGCTTACCAAAGATGCAGTCCCTGAAAATTACCTTTCAGCTCAATGGAATGCTGCCATGCCAAATGAGCTGTCTCAGCTCCTCTAATTTTCTGCTAAAGAAATAAACTCTTCCTTTTAAATTTTAAATTCACATGATTATGCTGAATGGCATATTTAGCCACAACAACACAGAAGTAGCACAAGTATACTGCATGCAGTACCTCAGAATTCAGTAGCAGAAGTACTCTGGACTGTCTTGAGAAATTTGTACCAACTTCCAGAGGACTTACTATTCTCGATTTCTTTAAAGAATGCCATAAGAGCACCTGCTTGCAGGAATTGGACAGGGGATAACAGGAAAACATAGTAAGAGTTGGAAACTTACAGGTATAAGCAAGTGAATTCTGAAAAAGTGGGATAACAGGTGATGAAGACTACAGCATGAATGCAAGAGTAAAAGACACGAATAGACTACAGTCAAAAAGAGGGAGTGAAGAGGCTGGTAAGCTGTGTAATAAGGAGTGAGGATGAGGCTTAACACAGAATTGAGTCTTTTGATCCAGAGAGATCATTTATGGGCAAATTTATCTCATCTTCTGAGCACACAAATTCAGGAGAGAACAAGGAAAGACACAGAGGTAGATGTAAAAGAGCAATGCAGTGAGCTCATGTTGCCCTCCCTGAGTCATAGTAGAAGATGATCAAAAGTCAAGTAAAATAGATACCTGGAATGTAGCAAAAATACATTTCAATTGCATAATCTTTAAAATGTAGGCAGGGTCTTTCTCCTTCAAATATCTAGCCAGCTGAATTGATATGATTTGAAAGGTAAAAATATATTTGATAGGCTTGAACATCTTACCTCCTCTTTAACTCCGCACAGACACTACACTGCCTCTGCCATGCAGTCCACCCCTAGCAGCCACAGCTGATCGGTCTGATCTGTTTTGAAAGGTAGAACCAGTTAGGGATATTTGTATGAAACCAAGTTTCTTCAAAATATTCTGAAAAGCTAATCTATAAACATAGTGTTTTAAGCATAGTGGGCATCGTTGGTTTTGCTTAATCTCTCACCTGGATTCCTGATGTATTTGCCTAGGGGCCAGAGACAATTGCAGCTTTTGGCCTAAGTCAGACAAAATTTATTAGTCTGCCCCACAGCCAGGGGCTCTTGAAGCTGCAGAGCAATAGCCCCAGGGAGTCTGCTAGCAGGGCTGGCCTGGAGCTTGAGACCTCAAGAGAAACATACAGCTAGTCCAACAGAGCTGACAATGTTGGCAGCTTCATTACTGGTATCATCTGGGATGCTGACAAGGACATCAGTTTCGACTAAAAATCCAAAGGAACAGAAAGTTCTTATTTGTCAGAGAATTCAGACCTGATTTCTCAGATTTAGCATGAAACCAGTTCTCCCTGCCCCTCAAAAGCCCACATGTGCAAACTGGAAATTGCCTTCTCTTTTTTTTTTTTTTTGACTGCTCTACTGTAAAATTGATATAGATATATATATATGTATATATATATGCACTAAATATATTTTTTTCAGTCTTCCTGTAAGCTGTAAGAACATTAAACTGTCCAGGCTATAAAAAAAAAATAAAGTATTCTAAACTACTTGAATGGATAGAGTGTTGGTTTATATAATCTGCTACTAGAATTTGCACATATTGGCCATTATAGTTATGCAAAATTTGGAAACTGTTTTATAATTAGCTCTTCAAATAGAAAAAGCAAAAGTGCTGTTCTGCAGCAGAGGTCCCCCTGACTCCCTTTTTACTTTGATACCTTCCAACAGTCTCCAAAAACACAGTAACACACCAGACTACAGGGTGACATTCCAGCCTACACAAGTGTGGGAGCAAGCTAACAGTAAGAAGCTCACAGTACTCAAAAGGAATAAAAGGTTTTGGTCGGAAAAAGTGTTTTGGGATTTTGAACTGCACCTTTCACTGTGAGATACTTCTTGCTGTTATAACTTGTATCCTTTAAAATATCCATTCAGAAAATGTAAATATTTATGAATTAGGAGGAAAAAAGAATATCAACAGTGCTCCAAACAGTCTAACAGACTCTGGGCTGGATTTACCATTTCCAGGCAGCAAAGACTTCATGACTTCAGGAAAGGGTGACACTTGCCATGTATAATAATGTCTAGCTGTCAAAGGAGAGACCAGAGCATCCGCCTTTAAAAACTGAAATAAATCTTACCTAGAAACAAACTGAGCCTCTGCAGAAAGGAGCATCATGCTGCATCATGTCCCCCCAGACTCAGCTTTTTTTTTTTTTTTCTTCTTCTTTTTCTCTCCTCCAATTGTACTTTAAATAATCTGAGCCACTGCTTTATGCAACACCAGTAGTAAGTACCAGGAAGATACTGCACTGGTGACCTTGGATTTTCCAGCCCATTACTCCTGACTGGTCTCCACAAGACTGCTACACTGCCACCTGCCACATAACACCTCCTCCAATGTCGTGAGGAAGTCAAACTCTGTTCACACTTGCCCAGGTCCTACCCTGTTGTGTCACGGAGCTTTTTCTGTAGCTCTGTGAATAGAAAGTTATCCAAGGCTGTCAGTGTGCTAAGGATCCTTCCCCCCTGCCCCTACACCTACTTTTGTCACTTTTCTGATAGGAGTAATAGAAGAAGAGAAAGGAAGATGAGCAGAAATATTTCAATTTTCAGCCTGGTTAAAGAACTATTTCAAATCAACAGATGGTGTAGGTTTACAAAGAAATTAAAAGCCTAGTAAATACCGCAATTTAAAATATTTTTTAGGAAAGAAACCTAGATACATGCAAGGCAAAGATGCACACATAGTCTGAATGATTATGTCCAGAAAAAAGGGTCAAAACAATATCCTCACCACTTGTAGCAAATTTTACATGCAAGCCATATTTGAAGTAATTAGCATAGTTGTTTGCCTTTTTATTTCTACAAAAGCAGCTGACAGACTACCCAGAGACCCTAAAGAAAATTGCCTCAGGGGAAGACAAAAGCTGTCAACATCAAGCTGCAAAGATCTCTTTGAGGAGGAAAACAAATTCTCAGCAAGAGAAGTTGATATGCCCGCTGATGAGCTCTTCAAATACGAAGCACAGACACTTGGAGAGAGCCTGCTGCAAACATATCCATACAAGAAACAGAACATTTGGCAAAAAATTTGGCATGACAAAAAATGAAAACTGAAAGCAAGCATAAGGATATGATGGAACTATGAAACACTGGCATGCCATGAAGAGAAGAAGAGCTGAAGGGAAAGCAAACATGCCGAGCAAACCAAATACAAAAACATGTGCTGACTGCCAAAGCCAGCTAAGCCCTGGCCACTGTCATCAAGTAGTGAAGCTGTTTGAATCAAAAGTTAAGGGAACATTTGATGTCACACAGAAATATGTAGTAGACATGTTGACATTGTTGTACTTTATTGAACTTATGCAACAGCAAAAAAGGTTTAATAACCTATATCAGAGAGTTAGAAAATTATCTGTTTCAAAAGCTTTTTCAATTCCTACAATGGATTTCCAACAAAAACATTTTCCATTAAGCAGCGTTTTTTTTTTTTTTTGCCAAAATATCTCAATTTTCTATTAGATGGAGGAAAATAAAACAAATCATTTCATAGAATCATAGAATGGCTTGAGTTGGAAGGGACCTTAAAGATCATTGAGTTCCAACCCCCCTGCCATGGGCAGGGATGCCACCCACTATATTAGGTTAGCCAGGGCCCCCATCCAATCTGGCCTTGGAAACTTCCGGGGATGGGGCATCCACTACTTCCCTGGGCAATCTGTTCCAGTGCCTCACCACCGCCTGAGTAAAGAATTTCCTCCTAATACCTAATCTAAATCTCCTGTCTTTTAGTTTAAAACCATTCCCCTTTGTTCTATCACCATCTGCCTGAGTAAAAAGTCCCTCTTTCTTATAAGCCCCCTTTAAGTCCTGAAAGGCCTCTGTAAGGTCTCCCCAGAGCCTTCTCTTCTCTAGGTTGAACATCCCCAGCTCTCTCAGCCTTTCTTCGTGGGAGAGGTGCTCCAGCCCTCTGATCATCCTAGCAGCCCTCCTCCAGACCAGCACTAACATGTCCACATCTTTATTATGCTGGGGGCCCCACACCTGGATGCAGTACTCCAAGTGGGGCCTCACAAGGGCAGAGCAGAGGGGGACAATCACCTCCCTCGACCTGCTGGCCATGCTTCTGTTGATAAAGCCCAGGATGCAGTTGGCCTTCTAGAGTATGAGTGCACACTGCTGGCTCATGTCAAGCTTTTCATCCACCAGAACCCCCCAAGTCCTTCTCTGTAGGGCTGCTCTCGGTGAGTCTCAGATCCCAGACTATACTTATGTCTGGGATTGCCCTGACCCAGGTGTAGCACTTTGCACCTGGACTTGTTTAACCTGAATAGGTTCACGTGGACCCATTTCCCAAGCTTGTCCGGGTCCCTTTGGAAGGCATTGCTTCCTTCTATCGTATCAACTTGTTGTGATTTAGCCCCAGCAGGCAGCCAAGTACCACACAGCCACTCACTCACTCACCCCAGGTGGGGTGGGGGAGAGAATCAGAAAGGTAAAAGCATGAAAACTCATGGGCAGAGACAAGGACAGTTTACTAAGTAAAGCAAAACTGTACATGCAGGCGAAGAGAAACAAAGAATTCGTTTACAACTTCGAATCTGCAGGCAGGCATTCAGCCACTTCCAGGAAAGCAGGGCTCATCATGCATAATGGTTTCTTGGGAAAACAAATGCCATCACTCCGAATGTCCCCCTCTTCCTCCTTGTTTACCTGATCTTTTATTACTGAGCATGATGTATCGAATATCTATCTCTTTGGTCAGTCTGGGTCAGCTGTCCTGGCTTGTGTTCCCTCCCAGCTTCTGGTGCACCCCCAGCCTCCTCGGTGGCAGGGCAGCACAAGAAGCAGAAAAGTCCTTGGCTCTATGTAAACACTGCTCTACAACAACTAAAAACATCGGTGAGTTATCACCATTGTTTTCATCAAAAATCCAAAACACAGCATTGTGTATCTCCAAAGAAAATTAACTCCGTCCAAGCCAAAACCATGACACAACTGCACCACCCAGCATGGCATCGTCTGCAAACTTGCTGAGGGTGCACTCGATCCCACTCTGTCATTGATAAAGATATTAAAGAGCACTGGTCCCAAGACATACCTCCGTGGAACATCACTCGTCACCGGCCTCCACCTGGACACAGAGCTGTTGACCACAACTCTCAGGCTGCGGCCATCCAGCCAATACCTTATCCACTCAATAGTCCACCCTTCAAATCCATCTCTCTCCAATTTATATAGAAGGTTGTCATGTGGGACCATGTCAAAGGCCTTACAGAAGTCCTGGTAGATGACAATGGTTGGTCTTCCTTCATCAACTGATGCAGTCATTCCATCAACAGAAGGCCACCAGATTGGTCAGGCACGATTTGCCCTTGGTGAAGCTGCACTGGCTGTCTCAGACTGCCTCCTTGTCTTGCATGTGCCTTAACATTGCTTCCAGGAGGAATTTGGGCCAGTTCAGGTATTTTTCTCATTTTAGTTGGTTTCTTAGCAGAAACTGACATTTCATGAGAAGAGCATTACGTGAGATATTTGAACACTTCAGCAAAATTTAAAAGTAAAAAATAAGAACTTTGTATGTCCCAAAGATCATAACTTGAACCTGTCTCACCATCTAGTGACATCTTTAGTAGGGTCCTTGAGCATTCCTGTGAACAGTTATTTGGGGAGACTTAGTCAACTCGTGTATGCCTATTTATTCCACTTTTTCATAGTGGAGACAGATAAATCCTGGCATCCTTCAGAGCAGTGTCCCAGAGGAGCGAATCATCTAAGAAAGGAAAAAATTTCAATTTCTGTTTTGGGAACCTAAGTTGTGTCTACAGTAACTTGGTCCATTGAAAACCGAGGAATCAGAAGAGTCCTCAAAGTAGAAAACTGTTGTTTTGAATGTATGTACCCAGCATATCATTCAAAAAAAAAAACAAACAAAAAAACCACTGACCTCCCCCCAACACTTCAGAAAACACCAGTGAAGCCACAAGAAAAAACACATACAAGCAACAAATGAAAGCAACAAGATGTAAAAATGCTTAATCTATGTAATTTGATCCCTTTTAGCTGTTTTGTAAAGTAATTCAGGAAGAGGTAAGATAATAGTGCCACTGCAGACAATAAAGCAGTCATAAAACAGGGCAGGTAAAACTATGACAATAATGAAATGATCTGAATAAAGCCTATTACCTTCATTAATTTTCGCTCACTTTCCACCACAGTAAGAAGATATTAACTTGCTAATATCTTCTACCCTATTCAAAGGCAAATGCGTCCCTTGAGAAAATAAGCTAAATTACTAATGTCTTTGTATCAGGATTTATAAAATAATAATTATAAAATAATTATTATTAATTAAATGTATACACAAATTTTCCGGTTACACTCTTCAGATGCAAAATGACTGCTGTTTATGGAACTAACCCTGTCTGTTACTTTAGAAATTCTGAAGAAGTCTGCAAGGAACCTTAAAAAAGCCAGAGTTTATGAAATGCATCAGTAAAAAACCATGACATTTTATTTTTCTGTTACTATCATTTTATAAATATCTTCAAGACCTTTTTGTAGTAAAGCACGTTGTACAGATAGACTTGTCACTGTCAGTTTATTGTGTTAAGCAAGTTGAATAATGGCTCTGCCATACATAAAGAAACACAACCAGAAATGACTCATGGATTTGCTAAGAAATTTTGCCAGTTGTGACTGGGGCTCAAAATCCAGTTTCTAAATTGAAATAATCAGTTGGCATATTCCTTCTGTCAAAGCTTTAACACATTTTGTCTTAGAATACAACATGAGGAAACTGACTGAAGCTATTCACTTCAGGTTTCAAAACCACTTTGCCCATAAGTGGAAAACATTAGGAGTTAATAGGCACAAATCAAGATCTAAAACCATGTCCCTTCATAACAAGTTAAATTAAAATTGTTGCAAACTTTTTTTTTTTTTGATTTTGGTTCACATATGAAAACAATTACCTTCTATAAGATCCTTTTGGGCCTAGTAAACCTTGTTACATTTATGCCCGAGAAAACCTACAGCTTCATAAATGCATGCAAAGCTACAAAAAAAGCATTTAGTTGTGTGCTTTTTTTCATGAGCCCTAAAGCCAGTTATTTTAAAGTGAAAACCGAAAAGATGCTATCATCCTTAAATAAATGTTTTCAGGTTTTCACCAAAAAAAAAATAAAAAATCTTTAGAACACTAATTTCTTTCATCCTAACTTCATTATTAGCTACAACTCTGAATCATTCCCCTTACAATGACTTTCAAAAGAAAGTATGTTATTGTTACTCATTCACATGAATATGAATAACAAAATCACAGAATGGCTGAAGTTGGAAGAGACCTCTGCAGGTCATCTGGTACAACCCCCCCCCTGCTCAAGCAGGGCCACCTAGTGCAGGTTGCCCAGGACTGTCCAGGCAGATTTTGAAGATCTCCAAGGTGGGAGACTCCACAGCCTCTCTGGGCAACCTCTGTCAGTGCTCAGTCACTCACACAGTGAAAAACAGCTTCCCAATGTTCGGATGGAAACTCTCGTGTTTCATTTTTTGCCCACTGCCTTTTGTCTGGAAAGCATGAAGCATGTAAAATAAATAAATAAGTAGCCCAATATTGCTCAATAGATCACTCAGTGACTTAAAAGTTTCCTATAAATTATAAGCCCTGTAATACTACTATAAAAGCTACAAAATAAGTGGTACTTACAAGATGTATTTTAGGAGAGCACTAAGAGCTTACTATTTCTATGAACACAAGAGAAAAAACACCCTAACATTAAGAATTCACCTTCTTTCTCTAAAATACATGCAGTAAAATGTATATTGTACTCCTCAAAACTGTTTACTGAAGACTGTCCATCCGGTTCAAAAGCTCCAAAAATGGAGACCAAAACTAGTATATCAAGGCATCAACAGTAATCAATCATATGCCTCAAGTATTTTCTCTATCTGCAAACCACTAATAGGATCATAGTCAGAAATTCAAATGACTTAAGCTAGAATGCCCATATCAAGCAAGAAATGCAGCTATTGAAAGGTGAAGTCTCTCCCAAGATCTGTCTCCAGCAGATGATTAAAAAATTTTTATCAAACTCTATATTAGAAATACTAGGAAAATTCACAAGAGTTCTAGAAGTAAGGTTTTATTTCTATCTCAGATTCCACTAAAATATGAGTGACTAGAATTGAGATATATTTCAACTTCAATAACAATAAAAAGACTTAAATCTGTCACTCTGAAGCCATACAAAATAACTAAAAGAATCACAAGAGATATGAGAATTATGATTTTGAGGCAAAGCGCACATTCAATGGACCTTGACTGATTAAAGTACATTTAACTGAACACAGTATAAACTCAAACAAGAAAGTTATACATATCCCAACACACTTTAAATTCGTAGTAACAATGCTTTTATTGTTGTTCATTAATTCCAAAATATCCGAATTCCATCATTTTTAAAAACAAAGATTAGAAGAATGGACATTTTGCAACTGTCTCTGACATTCTAAAACTTCTGATATCAATAGGAAAATACTAAAGATCAAAACTGATTTTTTTTTTTTTTTTTTACAGAATATTACTCATCAAGATTGGCATGAGGGAAAGAGTAGGTAATGGAAATAACAGTTATGGTGTATCAGAATTTGATTGAAATTGCAAACTAAGTCACATGCATTGCAATTCAACACCATACCTATCAGTGACTATATTCTTCAAAAACAAAAGTACCTCTGAATGATGACCTTGTTATTTGCATTAAGGAAAACAAAGCACTGTAAACACTCGAAAGATATTCTTGATTCCAAGACAACCAAATGAATGAAGTCCTTAATAGATCTTCCCCTTGGAAGGGGATCTTAATAGATCCATCAGTCTTACACAGCTACATAACCCAGATGAATAAATTCAGTTTCTGTCATAGGTTTTGTTGTTTTAAAGGTAAGGACTCAGCTCTCATACTATGAGCATTAGTCACAGTAACTTAAAGAGTGAACTACGAAAGTGGAGTAGAAGTAGCTGTCTTTATTGAAAGGCTGGTAGTGTGACTCTGTGTAGGATCAAGAGTTCTCATTTGTTTGGGGAATACCAACCTCTGGGCCAGACAGACAAGACATAAGGCAATACAGGAGGCAAATATGGGTTCAGACCATAGCTCAAAATATAAAATAAATTTATTTGTGAAGAACAGCTTAAGAATAAACAATCTACAGATTGTAGATTCCTTGAAGAAATTCTCTATTACATCTTAACAAGTATAATAAGCTGAAGGTTTTTGCTGTTGGTAGCTGGTCACCTGAACACTTTTCAAATGAAGATGGTGTAATACAAAGTTTAAAACAAACAAACAAAAGCACCAAAAGAATGCTATTGGCAAACAAACCAATGAACATCTAAAAAAAAAAAACATTTTTAAAGAGTGGTAGATGACACAATCTAATCTAACATGTATATCCCCACTGATGAGAGAACAGTGAACAAAGCAGACCTTTGTCAAATTCCTCAGTAGAGTTTACAGAAAAAGACATTGAAATATTTATATCTCACACATTTGAGTTTCATTTTAAGGTGAATAAAGTCAAAAATACAAGGAGAGGTTTTTACCTGGTACGAACTAATGAAGCTCTATGAGAGTCAAGGACTATACGAGGTAGGGTTAAAAAAAAAAAAAAAAAAGAAAAGAAAAACTAACAAGAACTCACCAGAACATAAGAGGAATGCCACATCCATTTAAAAATAAAGAAGGGAAAATAAAAGAAGAAAAAAAGATGACAATTTGGTCAACTCTGTTAGTACCATGCTTCCAGAATCATGTTTCTAGATGATACAAATAGCCAGAAAGGGAATTTGGGCCTCTATGGTGCAATTCTCTTTCCATTCACTGAGAAGCATCTCCTCTTTAAGTCACTGGAAGTTATTCCTGAGAGACAGAGGGCAAACTAATGCCTTATTTACATTACAGACTACTCCCATCATTGATAGTTCTTTAAGAAATGCAGAGTCAAGGAAACTGTTACTAAGGAAGAGCCTCAGAATACAAGCTGGCAGCTGAAATTGCCACAAAATACACATTTACAAGTCCCTGAAAGCTTCTTCAGCAGCTGAAAGAATGAAGGGGAAATTACATGGTGGAAGCTGCTGTTACGGAATTGCAGTAAACATGAATGATAGCACATATGTAATATCATGATAGAATACACATAAAGCTCCTTTTAAAAAGCAGGAGGAAAGAAAATGAGAGAATTCACCAACAGGAACAAATTCAGAAGTTATTTTATCAAAACTTCAGTGAAGTCAATTGACTAATTTCAAAATGAAATTTTGCTTGGCTAAGGAAAATTCAAATAAGAAATGAAGGGTGGGTCAACTCCTTCACTTTATGTTGTGAACTTCACTGCCAAAACAAACAAACAAACAAAACCCAAACCGTTCCTTCCATCATTTGCACATTCTGCATTCCTAACAGTACAAAAACCTGTCTAAAAATTATAAATTCTCTTAATGTTGTTATTTTGCATTAATATAGTATGTTGGCTTTAAATTATTGTAGTACGTAAACTAGCTGAGCTGGCTTGATTTCCATACTAATATTCCCAAGGGAAACATGCTGCTTGTTAAATATAAAATCTCTTAATGTTTCCCTGAATAAGAAGCTGTAGAGAGCATATTTAATGCATTAACAATGTTTTTATTATCCCAATAAAATGTTTACATAGGATAATGACTGTTACCATGCAGTAACATAATACTCAAACTAATACAAATGTATCATCTACTAAGAAAAAAGAATCTTCCTCACACTGGATTTCATATGCAAGTATGCTGATCAAAACTACTTATTCTCATGAATTCTTATGAACTGTATAAATTCCACTGTTCCACTTGACATTTTTTGATATCTGGAAACTGATATTTACTAAGTGAAGCTCAAGAATAAATAAGCAATGCTGTTGGCTTTGTCATGCACTGCACCTCATAAGAGTGGCAGAACTGGTGGTGCAGAACAACAACTTCAAAGGAAGTGAGTGAGAACTCCCACATGATGCTCAGAACCTGGGTTTTGCCCTTTTAGGCACTTGTATAAAATTCAGAGAATATATTTTAAAAAGAAATATTGTGTTCAGCTTCATGAATGTGCATCAATAAGTCCATGTCACTCTGTGGGAGGAAAGATTATAAAAACAAAAAAAATAAAATAAAATGAAACTAGAACAGAATGTGGGAGTTTAGTATAACAAGCACTTTGACAGGAATGTAAGCAGTTTGCAGAAAGTATTTAACTTGATTTGCAGAAAGCTCTTAGAAACAAATTAGTAATGCAAACAATTTACAGGAAAATTAGAAATACAATTTAAGTATATTGGATATCCATTAAAGACTGCAGTATGTAATACCCATCATGCAGCATGATCCAGCAGTGCTCAAACCTACTAGTTTTATTTGAATCATTTATTTCCATCACAATCAAAGAAATAGTTAAAGAGCAGGTTTGAGGTGTTTGTGTAAATGATATTATAATTAATGGCCAAGCAACAATAGTAAGTGTTCATGTGCCTATAAGAATCCAAGCTTATGTGTCTAGTTGTTTTAATTCTAATGGTGAGAACAATATAGGGTTACTTACAAGACTCTAGAATCCTTTCCCCTCCACCCCCAATACACAGTCCTTTTGTTGCTTCTTTATTGTTACAGAGCAATAACCCAAAGAGATTGCTAACCTACTCTTACAGGCCATCCATTTTATTGTCTTAACTTCAGTACCAAATATTCTCATTTTTCAGATTGACTACCAGAATATTCAACCACTTCCTTTTATTTTCTTTATTCAAATAAAGAAGTAAAACCAATATTTGCTATTGTGAAGAATTACTAGCTCTAATACCATGTAATTGTGTATGCATAAAGTCCAAATTCAAATTTGAACAAAAATTCAAACTATTGAGCTTGTAGAGTATTGGGGGGGGGACGACAAACAAAACAAAACAACAAGCAAAAAACTCACAAAACATATGCACACAAACCCACAAAAAACAAAACCAACCAACCAAAAAACAAAACAAAAAACAAACACTATACAATTCTACTGAAGCATCAGAGGTATGTGTCTCCTATCTCTTTTCTTATCACACTGATAAGAAAGTACTGGGAAAATAAAAAAGAATTAAAAAAAAACTTTCTATGAGTAATAATATACAGAAAGAAAATCTGAAACTATAAAAAGACATCTGCTTCATCTAATTCTTTTTTCTGTTGGGTTCTCAAAAAAGCAATGGATTCTAAGAGATTTCTGGAAGTAGTTCTTTGAATTGGTACTGTAACTTGAATTGGTAACTGTAACAAACAAATTCACTCAGAGGGATGTGGGAAGAAAGAGTGAAGAGAATAGAAGCTAGTAAAATTATATTCTTTGTTCATTGATCTTCTGGTAAAAGATTATTTAAAATAAAACAAAAAC
>VXAL01009181.1:14589-30260 GCA_013399475.1 Chauna torquata
CAAAAAACAAATTAACAACAAACAAAAAAAACTTATAACTGTTTAGTATCGCATTGAACAAAGTAATGTAACAGTAAGGCAGTAAAATGTTCCTTCAATTAACGATGAAATGTGTCAAAAAGTAATTAACTGTTGTTCTTTAATACATATTTCTCTTGTATGAATACTTATTGGGTACTTAGATGACACCCATCAAAACAGTGGAAAATAACCAATGATTGAAAGAAATTATTCCCTGAAATTAACAGAGGCTTGCCTTGTCCTTCTGCACTTTATTTTTTTGAGCTAGCCAAGAAAAATTGCTATGTTCTGATGAACTAACTGCTATATTAGCATAAAACCTGAATGAAAACTATTTAAAATAGTTTGAAATGCACTGGCTGCTACCTCATCTAACAATTGCTACCTCTGTCAAACATCTGACTGTGTTGTATGTCTCTCCTGCCTGTGTCTTAGCAGAAGGCTTATTTAATAGAGGTTATAAATAATTTTCCTTAATTTCCATAAAGTCGTAGACTTTTTTGTACTAAAATATTATATGGGTATAATAAATTATATACATATTGTATATATACCAATATATATTTACCAATTAATGCATTGTCTTTCAAGTGCATTGTCTTTTGCTGCTGTTTTTCCTTGCAATTTAGGTACCTGTGCCTATAAAGTTGAGGTAGGTTTTCCATCCCACTTCCTCATGTCCTCCCCATGGTTATGCAGGTAAAACCACAGGGTGCCACATGCTGTGCATCCACGGTACCCTTTCCCTTGAGCAGAAAAGTGCTGACTCTTAATAGCTGAGATACTGGTTCGCGTGGGTGAGGAGGAAGATGTATTTTCTTCAAGCTGCTGGTTCTGTTGAAAAAATTTCTCCATAGCCAAGACTCAGGCCCATAGGTGGAAAGAGAGATTTTCATTGTATTGCTGGAGTTCACTGGCCACTACATCCACTGTTGGTCCCTCTCCCTCTTTCCAGCTCATCATTGCCAGTGCACTGGCGTATGACTGTGGTGTGTTCTGTACAAAATTCCACCACATTGACCATGTGCACTGGACTTCATCTGTGTCTTTGGGTACTTACTCACTGTCCAGATCACCTCCAGCACATCTAATTCCCTCAGGTTCTGGAGACCTTTCCCATAGTGCCTGGTTGACATACAACATCTTCCTTGAAGGGATACCTTTCCTTCATGCCTGACAGGAGTCCTCTGGAGGCTGAGGACTTGTTCCCCTTTCCCCATTACTTCGTCAATGACCCTTTCCCTTCAGAGGGATCCCAGCTTCTTGGCTTCCTTGCTCTCTAATTCCTGGCTACTGGCCCCAGCATCCAAGTATTGGAGCAGCCAGGTGATAATGTGCTTACCCTGTGTGACAGCTGAAATCTTTTTGCATGTCTTGCAACTCATTTAGGGATAGGAATTGAGTGGTTTCTGACTCCTTTGTGATTTCTGTCTCTTCCTCCTCCTGTTTTCATGATGGCCCTCCTCTAGAGCAGCTTGCCTCTTCCGATTCTTCCTCCTGAAACTTCTTATGAAGAGCTTCTTCTTCCCTTACTAAATGAGCTGACTTCCGCTTCCATTGCTTCTTCTTGATTATAGGTGCAACTGATACCATCAAGGTGTGGCTCTCTTGTTTAGCCACTGTGTCTGTTATCTGGTTATCAGATCCAGAGACCTTCTCTTCTCCTTGAGAGTGCTTTGACAGATTTGACAGGTGTTTGACAGGTACAGGCCAGGCTCCAGCACAGGGTAGCAAGCTCTAACTGTCTGGTATTGCCAGGGTCAGGGCATACTTCTTTCAAACATTCTACATGTTTTTTAGGATTCCTCACTTGTTCAGGAGTGAAGTTCAAAACCGTCAGAGGAGACAACCATGAAAGGTACCTACCCATATCCTTCCACACACCTTGCTACCCATAACCATCCTGCCTCTGGGCAGATCACTGGGTGGTATTCTTTGCTAATTGTTTAACCTTAGAAAAAAAATAACAGAAACATATGCAGGAGACCTAGCAATAGGGTACATTGCTTACCCCAGAACTCAAAAGCTATTGTAAATATTCCACAGGAAAAGGAGGAGGTACCATTCCTTATATCCTCCACCAATTGGCTCTCAGAAGAGAATAAGGAGAATGTAGTTATTAATAATCTCCAAGAGATGGTTCCCGAAGTATGGAGATAATAAGAATGCAGGGCTTGAATACCAGATTAGGCACAAGGTCAGTGCTTTACAGAACAGCGAGCTGAAAAAAAACAAACAGCCTTTAACAAGCTCTCAGATCTGATATATAGCAAAAGAGAGAACATGGGACAGATCACATAAAACAGGATCACATAGAACAATATGAAGAGCGAAGAAGTCAACATCACTATGAGGAACTGTTAAACAAATGTAGTAATAGTAAGTTCCCTCTAAAGCACTCTGGTCAAATCTATTGTTATCTCTACCCTTCAAGCCTCATGTTGCACGTCAAAAAGGATTGTGGTGGTTTCACACCAATGGCTAGCTCTCTCAATCCCCCTCCTCAAAAGAACCGGGGGAGAAAATGTGATTTAAAAAAAAAAAAAAGCCTCATGGGTTGAGATAAGGACAGTTTAATTAAAGGAAAAGAAACAAAACAAAACAAAACAAAAAAGCAAAGGCCAAGTGGAAGCAAACGCAGAAAACAAAACAACTATTCCCTATGTCTCATCAGCAAGCAAAGTTTGGCCATGCTTTGGGAAGCAGAGCCTCAATACATGTAGTGGTTGCTCAGGAAGATAAACTTTTTCATAATGAGAGTCACCTCTTCCTCAGCTTTTATTGCTGAGTGTGGCATTATATGGTATGGAATATCCATCCCTTTGGTCACTTTAGGTCAGCTGTCCTAGCCTGTGTCCCCTCGCTGCCTTCTCCCCACCCACAGCCTACGGGCTTTGGGGGGGCAGAGGGGAAGGGGGAGGGGTGCTGGAGGGACAGTCTTGATGCTGTGCCAGCACTGCTCAGNTTCCCTCAGGTTCTGGAGACCTTTCCCATAGTGCCTGGTTGACATACAACATCTTCCTTGAAGGGATACCTTTCCTTCATGCCTGACAGGAGTCCTCTGGAGGCTGAGGACTTGTTCCCCTTTCCCCATTACTTCGTCAATGACCCTTTCCCTTCAGAGGGATCCCAGCTTCTTGGCTTCCTTGCTCTCTAATTCCTGGCTACTGGCCCCAGCATCCAAGTATTGGAGCAGCCAGGTGATAATGTGCTTACCCTGTGTGACAGCTGAAATCTTTTTGCATGTCTTGCAACTCATTTAGGGATAGGAATTGAGTGGTTTCTGACTCCTTTGTGATTTCTGTCTCTTCCTCCTCCTGTTTTCATGATGGCCCTCCTCTAGAGCAGCTTGCCTCTTCCGATTCTTCCTCCTGAAACTTCTTATGAAGAGCTTCTTCTTCCCTTACTAAATGAGCTGACTTCCGCTTCCATTGCTTCTTCTTGATTATAGGTGCAACTGATACCATCAAGGTGTGGCTCTCTTGTTTAGCCACTGTGTCTGTTATCTGGTTATCAGATCCAGAGACCTTCTCTTCTCCTTGAGAGTGCTTTGACAGATTTGACAGGTGTTTGACAGGTACAGGCCAGGCTCCAGCACAGGGTAGCAAGCTCTAACTGTCTGGCATTGCCAGGGTCAGGGCATACTTCTTTCAAACATTCTACATGTTTTTTAGGATTCCTCACTTGTTCAGGAGTGAAGTTCAAAACCGTCAGAGGAGACAACCATGAAAGGTACCTACCCATATCCTTCCACACACCTTGCTACCCATAACCATCCTGCCTCTGGGCAGATCACTGGGTGGTATTCTTTGCTAATTGTTTAACCTTAGAAAAAAAATAACAGAAACATATGCAGGAGACCTAGCAATAGGGTACATTGCTTACCCCAGAACTCAAAAGCTATTGTAAATATTCCACAGGAAAAGGAGGAGGTACCATTCCTTATATCCTCCACCAATTGGCTCTCAGAAGAGAATAAGGAGAATGTAGTTATTAATAATCTCCAAGAGATGGTTCCCGAAGTATGGAGATAATAAGAATGCAGGGCTTGAATACCAGATTAGGCACAAGGTCAGTGCTTTACAGAACAGCGAGCTGAAAAAAAACAAACAGCCTTTAACAAGCTCTCAGATCTGATATATAGCAAAAGAGAGAACATGGGACAGATCACATAAAACAGGATCACATAGAACAATATGAAGAGCGAAGAAGTCAACATCACTATGAGGAACTGTTAAACAAATGTAGTAATAGTAAGTTCCCTCTAAAGCACTCTGGTCAAATCTATTGTTATCTCTACCCTTCAAGCCTCATGTTGCACGTCAAAAAGGATTGTGGTGGTTTCACACCAATGGCTAGCTCTCTCAATCCCCCTCCTCAAAAGAACCGGGGGAGAAAATGTGATTTAAAAAAAAAAAAAAAGCCTCATGGGTTGAGATAAGGACAGTTTAATTAAAGGAAAAGAAACAAAACAAAACAAAACAAAAAAGCAAAGGCCAAGTGGAAGCAAACGCAGAAAACAAAACAACTATTCCCTATGTCTCATCAGCAAGCAAAGTTTGGCCATGCTTTGGGAAGCAGAGCCTCAATACATGTAGTGGTTGCTCAGGAAGATAAACTTTTTCATAATGAGAGTCACCTCTTCCTCAGCTTTTATTGCTGAGTGTGGCATTATATGGTATGGAATATCCATCCCTTTGGTCACTTTAGGTCAGCTGTCCTAGCCTGTGTCCCCTCGCTGCCTTCTCCCCACCCACAGCCTACGGGCTTTGGGGGGGCAGAGGGGAAGGGGGAGGGGTGCTGGAGGGACAGTCTTGATGCTGTGCCAGCACTGCTCAGCAGTAGACAAAACATTGGTGTGATATCAATGCTGTTCTTGCTACAAATGCAGAACACAACACTATATGGGCTGCTGTGGGGAAAGTTAACTCCATCCCAGCCAGACCCAGTACAGAAGCAGTGAATAAATTCCTTGTTTTGCTTTGCTTGCATACACAGCTGTTGCTTTACCTATTAAACAGTCTTTATCTCAACCTCCAAGTTTGCTCACTTTTACCTTTCCAATTTTCTCTCCCATCCCACTGTGACAGGAGTGAGCGAGCAGCTGTGTGGTGCTTAGCTGCTTACTGGGGTTTAACCACAACAGTCATTTTTTGGCACCTAATGTGAGGCTTGAAGGATTCAAGCTGATGACAGATTTGGAGTGTGGAGTGTGCTAGACCAAATTTATAGATGTTATGACTGTTTAGCTGCTAATTTATATGCCCTGATGATTGCTACTGGGCTTGCTTGCCTTACTGTATGTAAAAGTCTAGTGCTTTTTAGGGGCTGCTTTTGCTTCTGTTGTTTGCTGTACTCCTTATCATCATATTTTGCTGTGCCTGGGAACATTTTGATAACAGCTATTGCCACACACCTAGGCTGGCAGATGGCCAGGTCATTGCTGTTGTTTCTGTGCAGCAACACTGTATAGGCTGGAACTCCAGTGTGAACTTGAGTCATAGGAACTGTGACCCATGAATACAAACACATGGGACCATGTACACCCTGAAGCATCTGTGGCCATGGATAAATCCACTCTGGAGCAGGTGCACTTTAAAGCATCTGTGGCCATGGATAAGTGTACCACAGCAGTTACACCTTGCAGTGTCATTGTCTGTGGATAAATCCATGTTGGAACACCTCAAAGTGTCTGTGGCCCTGGATGAGTCCATGACACAGTAGTTTGACCTCTCAAGGGACTGTGGCTCATGGATAAAGCCATACTGGAGCAGGTACACCTTAAAGGGACTATGGGCAATAGACAAGGTCAGGAGGGAGCAGGGGCGAGGGGAGGACTTCATTGCAATGTTAAACCCTATAGCCTGGTCATAAAAAGACAAGGGTGGAGATTGTAATAGATATGCCTTTAAACTGTTGTAACCCATAATTTGAGTTGCATGTTATAGGAAGCACTACAGCAGGAACCCCTTGCCACTAGCCAGGCCAGGGGTAAGGGGATGCTAAACCCTATAACCTGGTCCAAAGAAGCCAGGGGTGCAAATTGTGATGTACCCACCTTTAAATTGTTGTAACCAGTGATCTGAGTTGCATGTTATAGGAAGTCCTATAGCAGTTACCACTTGAACAGACAGAGGATAAGCCTTACAAGAAGCTGTGCATGTGCAGCAGTGACCCAACCTGAGGTAGCTTTGGTGTTCAGTAACTCCACACAGCATACCCCCTTCCAGTCCTGAGCAACCACCATAACAGACAGAACCCAAGTCATGGACTAAATGAACTTAGTGGTCATTTTATGGACGTTTCACAGGGATGGTCCATACACTAAGGCAATGATATCCATGTATTAATCAATGGATGGTGGTTAATGAGGATACATTAGATAGTGTGGGACCTGAGCATTATGTAAATGGTATAGATTTAGAGGTGGATATAAAAAGAACTGTTGCGGTTTAACCTCAACAGAAAACTAAGCACCACATGACCACTCACTTACTCCCTGCACAGTGGGATGGGGGAGAGAATCAGAAAGGTAAAAGTGAGGAAACTTGTGTGTTGAGGTAAAATGAGTCTAATAGGTAAAGCAAAAGCTGTATGTGCAAGCAAAGCAAAACAAGGAATTCATTCACTACTTTCCATCAGCAGGCAGGTGTTCAGTCATTTCCAGGAAAGCAAGGTCCATCACGAGTAATGGTTTCTTAGGAAGACAAATACCATCATTCCAAACGTCCCCCCCCTCCTCCTTCTTTTCCCCCAGCTTTTATTGTTCAGCATGACTTCATATTGTATGGATTATCCCTTTGGCCAGCTCAGGTCGGCTGTCCTGGCTGTGTGCCCTCAGAACTTCTTGTGCACATCCCAGCCTCCTTGCTGGCAGGGCGTCATAAGAAGCAGAAAAGTCCTTGACTTAGTGTAAACACTACTCAGCAACAACTAAAACATGGTGTGTTATCACAACTATTTTCATCCAAAATCCAAAACACACCACCATACCAGCTACACTGAACTCTATCTCAGCCAAAGCCAGAACATTAAGCCACAGTACTATTTCAGAGCATTTTTTTTTTTTACTAAGTCACAAATAACTCCCATACTGAGGCAAATTTATGACTACCTCTTATTATAAAAACATTATAACTACATGAAGATATGCCATAACTTCCAAACTGACTCTTGAGTACATCTTCATTTGAGAAGACAGAGGTGGAGACAATGGGGAGTTCAAAGGTAAAAGTGGTGGAAATGTGCTTTCATGTATCTGCTCTGACACAGGCTTTCTGCCATGCAGATTTTTGCTTAATCTGGTTCAACTCCCCAGCAGGGATAGTACTTCCTCTCTTTTTCTTCTCATGTGATCTCTTTTAAAGCCTTCCTTGTAGTATGCATAAGGACACCATGTCAGAAGCTTAATTAACAAGTAGATAATACTGTCATTTAAAATAAGACGAGACTAGCTCCATGGGCAGACATTGCATGTGAGTTTTTCTGTGCACGGTGTCTGCACATTGTTTAGTCCTTGTAATTGCTAAATGTCTTGTTTGAGTAAAAGACTTAAATATTAAAGCATGACTGTTGTGGTTTAACCCCAGCAGGCAGCTAAGTACCGCGCAGACGCTCACTCTCCCCAGGTTGCGTGGGGGACGGAATCAGAAAGGTAAAAGTGAGATAACTTGTGCATTGAGATAAAGACAGTTTACTAGGTAAAGCAAAAGCTGCACAAAGAATTCATTCACTGCTTCCCATTGGCAGGCAGGTGTTCAGCAACTTCCAGGAAAGGCTCATCACGCATAAGGGTTTCTCAGAAAGACAAACACCATCACTTCGAACATCCCCCCTCTTCCTCCTTCTTTCCCTCAGCTTTTATTGTTAAGCATGACTTCATATGGTATGGGATATCTCTTTGATCTGTTTGGGTCAGCTGTGCACCCTCCTAGCTTCTTGTGCACCCCCAGCCTCCTCACTGGTAGGGCAGCATAAAAAGCAGAAAAGTCCTTGACTCTATAAATATTATTCCACAACAACTAAAAAATTGGTGTGTTATCACCAGTATTTTCATCAAAAACTCTAAACTTAGCATCATATGACCCTCTACAAAGAAAATTAACTCTATCCCAGCCAAAACCATGACTACGACTTCAACTATCTCTTCTACTGATGACTTAACCTCAAATCTCAAGTGGGAAGAAAAAAGTCAAGTTCATGTACACTAAAAGAAGCATAATATTTTGCCTTCTAAGATCAGCTGCATTGGAATACTTTATTATGGAAGGAAACTCACCAGGTCAGGTAGTTCAACATCCTGCTCAAAGCAAGTCTAATTAAATCAGGTTGCTCAGGTCAATGTCCAGTCAAGACTTTAATATCTCCAGGGATGGAGACCTCATATCCTCTCTGGGCAATCTGTACCAGTATTAAACCACTCTCATGATTTATTTTTTCCTAATATCTAATCAAAATTTCCGATGTTCCAACTTGTGTCCATTGCTTCTTGTCCTAACCATGTATATCTCCGAGAAGAGGTTATATCTAATAACAAGCTACATGTGGTTATGTTTTGATGGAAGAGATTACATTATTAAAATAGAAGAAAAAAAGAGTGACATTTAACTACCTAAGAATGTAGTTTCCATTCAGAACTGCTGTCATACTGATCATGAACTAACCATGGCTACTGCCTTCATTTGTCATGAGCTAACAGTAATACTACAGTCAGGTCATGTTACAGCCATGTTACTGCAGTTGTCTGCTGCCTTTGTTTCATGGAGATAGCACAGACCAGGTGAAATGCAACTTACTACATATGTATAAAGTAGATCCAAGACAGTTTGGGGAGGTAGAGTGGTATAGAAGAAAAATAAAAAATTCAGAAAGGGCCAATCATCCATGGGATCTTCTGTTCAGTTTGTGCCCTGACTACCCACATACACAAATTATGCCGTAAGTATCATCAGGATTTAGAGACAATAAATAGCTATTTAGAGCACTTAAACCCTCTTCATTCTTATCCACAGTCAGTGATTCTTGGAATAGTTTGGATCTCAGTGGATCAGGTATGAAATACATAAAAACCTACATGAGAGAGATCACTCATCTCACATCATCTCTTACTGTAATGCCACGTTCATGGCGAATCATGAGTTGCTGGAAGCAAACTACAGCATGGTCATTTTGGCTAGCTGTGATTGCTTTTTAATTTTTCTAGATTTTATTTCTACATTTTATCTAATCAAATTAATTTGATTAGAGTTAATTTGATGTGATACTTTGATGATGCATAGATTAATGTTCTGACAGGATGGATTGCATTTGACTGTACGAACTGCTAGAAGATCCTCTGTACCTGAGAACAGTGTTTTAGAGCTTTCTATATTCTTTCTGGACAGTGCTACCAAGTGCTTTCTGGACAGTGCTAAAAATTTCCTTATCCTGATAATAATAGGATTCAAAAAGGAGCTACATGGTTTTCACAGACACTTGTGAAATGGTATGAAGTTCTACAACTGATTCAGACTGAATGACTCTATCTATGAAGACCATTGGTCCAAATGTTCTTAGCCTCCTAAACTCTGTCATTTTATTTTATACACCGCTGAAGGCTTCATTAACTTTTAAGATGTTTTGGCAGTGTTTTTAAGAGGCTAGAGTCTTTTAATCCATGTTTCTTCCTGCTTTGCCCTGCTCCCCTCTGCCCCAATGCAGGCCATCAAAAAATAATAGCATGGTGGATGATAATGTTAGTAACTTTCCAGATATCCAGGATTTCCCACGTTTCACATGTATCTGTATGTGGTGGATTAACATTGACTAACCTCCAGATGCCCACCAAGCCTCCCTCTGCTTAACAGCACAAGGGGAGAAAGATGAAAAAGTTCATAGGCTGAGACAAGTACAGGGAGATCATTCACCAATTGCCATCATAGGCAACAGACTCTACCTGGGGAAGATTATTTTAATTTGTTGCCGATTAATAACAGAGTAGGATAGTGAGAACTAAAAAAAGAAGACAACAACAATAACAAAAACCTAAAACCACCTTTCCCCCACAGCCCATCTTCCCAGAGTCAGCTTCATTTCTTCATTCTTCTACCTCCTCCCCTCTGAGCAGCGCAGGGAGATGGGAAATGGGGGTTGTGGTCAGTTCATAGTGCTTTGCCTCTGGCACTCCTTTCTCCTCACACTCTTTCTCTGCTCCAGCATGGGGTTCATCCCACAGGATACAGTCCTTCATGAACTGATCCATTGTAGGTCCTTCCCACAGGCTGCCATTCCTCAAGAACTGCTCCAGCATGGGTCCTTTCCATGGTGTGCAGTCCTTCAGGAGCAGACTGCTCCAACTTGGGTCCCCCATGGGCCACAGTTCCTGGCAGAAAACTTGCTCCAGTGTGGGTTCCTTTCCACGGGCTGCAGCTCCTGCTAGGAGCCTGCTCCAGTGTGGGCATCCCATGGGCTTCAGCTTTCTTCAAGGCACATACACCTGCTGTGGTGTGGGGTTTTCCACAGGCTGCAGCGCGGAGATCTGCTTCACTGTGGTCTCCTCCATGGGCTGCAGGGGAATCTCTGCTCTGGCACCTGGAGCACCTGCTCCTTCTCCTTTTTCACTGTCCTTCATGTCTGCAGGGTTGTTTCTCTCCCTTTTTTCTCACACCTCTCTTACAGCTGCTGCACATTGTTTTTTACCCTTTCTTAAATATGTTACCCTAGCAGTGTCACCAGTGTCATTAATGGGCTCGCCTTTGGCCAGCACTGGGTCCATTTCAGAGCCAGCTGGAACTGGCTCTGTCCAGCATGGATGTAACTCCTGATCTCTTATCACAGAGGCCACCCCTGCAGCCCCCTCCTCACAAAACCTTGCCACCCAAACTCAATAGACTCTCATACATGGTTATCATTTGATTATTCACTTTGTTATTTCAAGATTTACTTGTACAGCTGCTGAACCACATACAGGAAATATTCTTGTATACTCTCTCCTGTTATATTTCACCATCAGAGTGGGATATTTGGAGTAGTCTGTGAAGGAGTTTGTCCTGCTAAACATTTCTGGTGGCTAGTTGAAGGTAACCATATTTGTATAGGTACCTACATATTAGAAGGAATTGCAAATAGGTTGAGTGGCACAAATGAAGTTCAAATTAATCTTGAATATTTATCTGGAAGTGGAGGAAAAAGTTGCCATAAAAATTTAACCATTAACTAAATATACACAGATTCTTCTGTTTTCTACCTTCTTCCTGACCTGAATGTTAACTTCTCAGCTAAGTAGCGCTGTACCTGAGCCAGGTCTCCAGCTGGTGCTAATGATGCTATTCACTAGTATGGAATTAAACAAAGATGTGGAATTTTCTCTTTGAAAGTTATGGTAGATTTTGGCTTTTCTTTTGACCATAAGACGAGTGTTTAAAAAAGCAAAGCAAAACAAAACAAAACAAAACAAAACCCCAACATTTTAAAAGTGGATTTGTTAACAATGGTAGCTGTTAAAAACTACTTTTTTTCCAAAGTCTGGAAGGATGGTTCTTGAAGACTCATGGTATCTATATAGTCATTATTAACTAATTAATTAATAAGAAGCCCTGACAATTGCAGCAACATTTAGTAACATGCAGGATTTTTTATTATTCAGAGAATTCTGACTAAATGCAGGGGATCTCAAAGCATTCTTTTGCTAGGGTCAGTGTCAGTGTAGACAAAAATATTCAGACCTCCCAATCCCTACTTTGGATGAAAAGCCATGGGCTGGTAGTTCCAAAGTATTCATTTGCTAGAGAAAATAAGACATTACTGAGAGTGATGATGTACCTGGATTGTCCCTCTGTGATGACTGTTTCTTGAGAAACAAAACTGATTTGTTGCACTGTCTCTTAATAACAGTTGAATGGAAGTATACTCATTTGCAATTACTGGAGATCCATCTTATAAGTCTGTTTTAAGGATAAAGCATCCAGTGAGAGTAGGAATGACAAAATTCCATATTTAATGAGCAAACCACATAACCTGCGAATCAAGCAGTCCTCATTACGTAGAACAAACCCCTGAGTTCCTATGAAGTAGGATATTCCACTACCTAGCCAGCTGAACAGTTTAAGACTTGGCTTTATATTTTACTCTCTTTTCCCAGAATAAAACTGTTCTGTGAAATTTTACCGTTTAGATACATCTGTTTCACACAAACACACACACACACACGTACACAAAGAGTAGGGATTTGGGATTACAGTTTAAAAATTAGGAAATACCAGCAGTTCAAGAAAGGAACTGCAAGGTCCTGCATCCATGGAGGAACAATCCCAGGCACTGGGGCCTCCCAGCTGGAAAGCAGCTTGGCAGATAAGGATCTAGGGATCCTGGTGGACACCAAGTTGAACATGAGCCAGCTACTAAGCCTTGCAGCAAAGACGGCCAATGGTATCCTGGGCTGCCTTAGGCAAAGTATTGCCAATAGGTTGAGAGAGGTAGTCCTTCCCCTTCACTCAGCCCTGGTGAGGGCACACCTGGAGTACTGTGTCCAGTTCTGGGCTCTCCACTACAGGAGAGATACAGACGTTCTGGAGAGAGTCCAACTAAGGGTCACAAACGTGATGAAGAGACTGAAGAATCTTTCTGGTGAGGAAAGGCTGAGAGAGCTGGGACTGTTTTGCCTAGAGAAGAAAAAGCTCGGGGGGATCTTATCAATGTATATAAATATCTGAAGCAAGAGTGCAAAAAAGATAGAGCCAGGCTCTTTTCAGTGGTGCCCAGCAACAGGACAAGAGGCAATGGGCACCAAGAGAAATGCAGGAGGTTCCCTATGAACAACAGGAAACACTTCTTTACTCTGAGGGTGACAGAGCACTGGCACAGGTAGCCCAGAGAGGTTATGAAGTCTCCCTCCTTGAAGATATCCAAAAACTCTCTGGACTTGGTCCTGGACAATCTGTTCTATGTGGTTCTGCTTGAGCGTGGATGTTGGATCAGATAACCTCCAGAGGTCCCTTCCAACCTCAGCCATTCTATGATGCTGTGATTCTGCGATTAAAGTTGCAAAAGTAACAAAGAAAAATTAAAACAAATTGAGAATTGGAATGAAAGAGGACAACCCCTATTTTATTAGGGATCTTCACCATTTTAGATGATTTATTATATGCCAAAGTGATAGGTAGGTCTAAACACTGTAGCTCTCTCTCTGGTGTCAGTTGTAATTTCTCTGCCAATTACACTGTTGTCACTGTAGTAATTGCTGCTTATACATATTATAGCTTTTCTACTTGTCAAATTTTGCTTATTTTAAATGCTTTTCTTCAGAATTAGAAGGGACATATAAAACGTGTATTGAAACTGGGTCTCTATAGGATCTTAATCTCAACCTTGCAGTGCCTAGTTCATAGCAGAAACCATCAAAATATTTCCTATACCAAGTTTCCCTACACAGAACCTGTGGAAAGTGAAGCACTTACTTTCAGCTTCCTCCATTGGGAGTCACTTAAACTATCTAGCTGGAAACATTGAGGAGCAGGGTGACAGTTAAACATTTTCCTTAGGATTAAGAACTATGGGCCAGTTCCAGGAAGGAGCACCAAAGCCAGTCCAGACTACTCTTACAAGAATCAAAGCTTTAGGAACTAGCTCTCTTTGTTAGTACAGAGCAATGGTCTTTAGAGTATGTCTCAAATACTAGCTTTGCTGCAAACTATTGTTGGCCTTGGAAGATGTGATTATAAGAATCATCAGTTTCATGATTACCAAGTAGTAATCAGAGCAAAGGATTGCCCTTCCATCTTTTCTGTGGGTGTTTAAAAATCAAAATAAATAAATAAGAATAATATTGTGCTGCAAAGCTACTGCTTCTTGATATTGCCTTCCTTGCTTTGCGGTTAATCTTAAAGTTAACAGAAGCTGATGAGATGTGAGCATATAATTTAATTATTAATGCAAATATTTGGTGTGTACGTTTAGGGCATGTTTTGGACTGAAGCTTTCATACAGTCTTTCCCTTGCAGAGGCTGGTAGTTTGTGTTTTTATAAGAATGCCAATATGAAATGAAATATTTACAGAAAAAAAATCCACTGTACTTCCAGCTGCTATGTAACATTCACATTAACACATACTCAATGTTAACTATTTCTTTTGTAGATCCCTGGGCCAGTTTTAAAGTTTTTATAATTGCATCTTATGATATGGACACCTAGTTATTGAAACAAACGAAAAAAAAAAAATCTCTTAGCAAGTTAAAGTTTTAGGAGCAATTTAGGAGCAGTTATGCTCCTAAATCAAGGTATGAATGAATGGTGCTTACAAATAGTACATAGTGAAAATTAGTACAACAATACTTAAGAAGTGTTTACCTGTTTGTTGTACCTTATTAAGTCATACATCTATATTCACATCGTATTTCTTACTTAAAGCAGTTTTTTCTTATTCGATGATAACATCTTTCTTGTTTGAATTTATGCTTACGATATTCTTTCTCATCTTTCCTTACACCTTCATCTTCGTCTTCTCCTCCAAGCTAGTTACAATAGCTATTGATAATTTTGGATATCCTTGGGATGTTCAAACCAGCACGACCCTATTGCGATGTCTCCTGCATGTGTTTCTGGTTTTGTCTAAGGTTAAACAACTATTTTAGAATACCACCCAGAGACCTGCCCTGAGGCAGGATGGTTATGGGTAGCAAGGTTTAGGAGGATACAGAAAGGTATCTATCATGACTGTCACCTCTGATGGTTTTGGACTTCACCCCTGAACAAGCGTGGAATCCTAAAAAACTGACAGAATGTTTAAGAAAGGTATATTCCAGCCCTGGCAATGCCAGAGATTTACAGCTTGCTGCACTGTGGTGGGGTCTGGCTTGCACCTATCAAAAAACAGTCAACACTATTTAACCCTCAGGAGGAAGAAAATACCTCTAGATCTGATCCAACTCCAGTGACAGACACTGCAGCTAATTCAAGCCCCACAACACTGTGGCTAATCCAACTCCAGCAACAGACACTGTGGCTGAACCAGAGAACCATCCTGTGCTGGTATCAGTCACCCTTATATTCATAGAATCATAGAATATTCTGAGTTGGAAGGGACCCACAAGTATCATTGAGTCCAACTGCTGGCTCCACACAGGACCACCCAAAAATCAGACCATATGTCTGAGAGCATTGCCCAAATGCTTCTTGAACTCCAGCAAGCTTGATGCCATGACCCAGGCTCCCTGGGAAGCCTGTTCCAGTGCCCAACCTCCCTTGCAGTGAAGAACCTTTTCCTAATATCCAGCCTGAACCTCCCCTGTTGCAGCTTCATGCCGTTCCCTCAGGTCCTATCACTGCTCACCAGAGATTAGAGATCAGTGCCTGCCCCTCCACTACCTCTCATGAGGAAGCTGTCAGTCATGATGAGGTCTCCTCTCAGTTTCCTCTTCTCTATGCTGAACAAACAAAATGACTTCAGCAGCTCCTCATATATCTTCTTCTCTAGACCCTTCACCATTTTGTAGCCCTCCTTTGGACACTCTGTAATAATTTTATGTCTTTCTTATACTGTGGCACAAAAAACTGCATGCAGTACTTACGGTGAGGCTGCACCAGCACAGAGTAGAGTGGGACAATCACTTCCCTCAACTGGCTAGCAATGCCGTGCTTAACACACCCCAGCACACAGTTGGCCCTTTTTAATGCCA
>VXAL01009182.1:3351-28811 GCA_013399475.1 Chauna torquata
CATTATCTTTATAGCTCTGTTCATCTACTTGTATCCAAATTGTTTGTCAGCTACAACATATAGAGAAGTAATCTTGTTCACCAGAGGAGTGACACATGAAAAATGCAACCACCTTATACCAAGTGAGGAAAGTTGGTTAAGAATATACAGCAAAGCAGTCTTAAATAGAAAGTAAAGAGAAACTAGCAGGAAGTTATATTTACTGTTATGTAAATACAATAATCACCTGAAAGTGAGCAAAAAATGGAACCCAATTAACGATAGAGTGGATTGAATGGGAGACAGCACACAAAGAACTGGAAGCTACGTTTCTCTCTGCTTGTCCTCCTGCTTACTATATGGGTTGATAGCACTAAAAGTACAGTGCCTGAAATTAAGGGTGAAAAGAAACCATACAACCCATGCTACCACATTGAATGCCACATAGCAGAACATTTCACTCCCTGGAAGAGCTTCACTGATCCCAGCAGCACAGCTCATGGAATAAAGTGCAACCAGACCTCTAAGAAGTTATTACCAGTACAGCCTTGTTAGTCCTGAACCTAACGTGACAGGCACAGGCGTGCTCAGAGACATGCTTCCCTCTCAGGTGAGGAGGAGGAAGGTAAAGAGGATACAGAACCTCCTCTTTTTTTTTTTTTTTTTTCCTCCACACCCGTTNGATGGTTGCACTTGCTTTGGCACTTTCTTACACCACTAGTGCAACAAATGTAATTCAGGCTATATCTCAGACAAGAATCTAGGCGACTTAAGTATATGGTAAGATAATAAAGAAATGTACAGCTGCCTTTACAGATCATTCTCTAGGCACAATTACGTAGTACAAAACTGTCAAAAGGGTGACCTTGCTGCATTAAAATTTGATTCTTTTTAACAGGTCTGTTTACTACCCAGATATTTTTACAGTAACTTGTCCCCAAGGAAAGCACATTGCAAGGTTTCTTCCAGGTTACAAGGCCAATTAGAAGAAGGTTATTTTGAAGTGAATCCAGGAAAGTTTAATTTTCTTTGAGATCAATACATTACTCAGAAATGCTAACCTCTTATTTTCAGAGTCACACTACTGCATCTTGGCAACATTAATTGCTAAAAATTGTAAATGATAACCTGCCAAGCAAAACTTTGCTTTTGAACATATTTATAACACTGCATACAGTCTTGCAGATTTTGAGACCTGTCATTACGCTGACATTTTCTCTGTTTTGCCTGAAACTATCTTTGACATATTTTTAGTTCTTCCTCCAAAACATTTCACTGACTTTTTCAGTTGGTGCTGTTGTCAGAGAGCTGCTTTATCTTATACTGCTCTTTTTAACCTCTCAAATGCCAAGGATAGATTATAGTAGGGAATTGGTGAAACACTACTGTGAGGATGGGACTGACCTTAAATTTGCAGAGGACAGTAACTCTAGCACTTGGGAAGGGCAGAAATAGAAGTCACAACTCAGGTAATTACTTTTTAAGTAGCATCAGATCCTGATACAGCCCTCTACGCCGAGCACTTTTATTTCCCAGAGTAATTCCACTGACATTACTGTAACTCATTGCAAAACTTAGGCTCTGCTAACCTAAGGATATTGGAATATGGCCATCTCCTACATTCCTGCAATTCTTGTCCATTCTAGGTACTAATCATCCAGGGCCCTCTACTCAGCTTGCAGTTAGTCCTTTTCCTCAAGAATTCAGTGTGTGCTTTTTCCCAGTGCATGGCTTTGTTCTTGCAAATAAGAGAAGTCCTTGAAATATGCTTTGAAACCGAGACTTCAAAATGCAAAAGAGAGTTTGCGCAATACTTTACTGTCCTTGAAGTTTAATATCATATCATAGAGTTACTCTCGTCTTCTGACTTGATGTCAACATTTGTCTTTTTAAAAATGCCCTCCCTGATGTAGGGATTGGAGGTCTGAGGCACCGAGTTTTTACTATGAAGTGATGAATTTACATAAGGTCCGCATGCTGTGGCAGGATACAAGATGAGGACACTCAAGAAAGTTTTTCTAACCTACTGAAATAGGCCTTAAATTCCTAGTGGTTCAAATGCTAGTTTTGTAGCCATAAGCTTTTAAATACCCTTTGTATCTCCTTAACTTTATTTCCTACAACACAGCACCTAGCATTAGCAGACGTATCTTCATGGCTGGAATGCAGGCCATTATAAGCTTCAAGAAGTTGTACTTTTTTCTTCTATTTCTTGAAGCAAATCTAGCAACTTCTTTTGATTGCTGCGGTTCATCATCCAAACCTTTTCTTAGTTGTTATTTCAAGAGTTCTCTCTCTTTGAACTTTGACTACTGTGGAAATACATCCTTTTTTTCTGATACTTTTGTACTAATAAGTCTCAGCTAGAACTGTAGTTCTGTGTTTCACTGAGTGTTTATTTGCAAAAGTTAGCTGTGTTTTTATTATAACCTTTGGGGTCATTGCTGTGTCATCAAGTGCAGGGAAAAAAGATGGAATTAATATGGCTGAAGATGTTTTTTCAGAAAGCTGCAGTCTGTGGTAATTTTCTGATACCCTACTGGCAAAGAAAAGCAATCTGAGCCATGTTTTTGGGATTAGGTCAGGCAGTCGTTTTTTTTTTTTAAATTATTATTATTTGCAACAAACAATTTCCTTCCAAAATTTGATGTATAGTCTTACAGTCAAAGAAGTAGACTGCTGTTTGGGTTACATGTTTTGAAGCATGAGAATTAATTATCAAAAAGGAAACCATCGTCTCCTTATAGACTAATCTGCTGTGATGCTGCTCCTCTACATAATGAGGCACATACTGATGCATAATTAGGTATCTCCTAACATCAGTATGAGCTATTAATCAAACGATAACACCATGTTTCTTTCATGGGTAGATCATTGGCTTTTCACGTTTTACTTAAAACCAGAAAGAGGAAATAAATGAGCTGCTGCATAAATCAAGCTTTGGAAGAGAAGACATCAAGTTCTTCCTTTTCTTTATCTTTTTTCTCCCTTTGTTTTACACATTGAATCAACTCTTTCCCTGTCTCTCAGTTGTCACGACTGTTCTGCAGCATCGCTGATGCTCTTCACATCCTCTTTAGTCTGACAGGTCCCCTCGTTAAGGATGTGAATTTAAGAAACAGAAAGATATACTGAATATTAAATGAACAGCTAAGATCCAAAGTTTAAATAAATAAATAAACATTATGTTGAATATTAACTAGCAGGTCTAATTTTGCTCCTAGCAGCTTTCATATGATGACAATGGGACTAGGTTCAGACTATGCTCACACATTTCTACACAACTTATTTTGAACACTCCTCCAGCACCTTCCCTCCCCCAAACAGCTGTCTGCCTTGCAATGTCAAAAGACAGAGGACATGACATAGTACTTACTCTGTTAGTTTTTACTTTATGCGTCACAAAGTTTTACGCTAAAATGGTCATTTCTGAATACGAGGAAGGAGGATGGCACAGACGGTTTGTTTTAAATCCCTTTGGAAAGCTGAGCCTTGGGAGCAAGCGCTTATTCCATTTCCAGACAGATGGACATGTGAGTACAGATCTAAACAAAACAATTTGCCATATCTGGTCTTTACTTATATAAACACAGCCTCCTCCTAGTAAACTTTGCAAATCCTTCCTAAGTAAAGGGTTAATGGTGATTTTTTTTTTTTAAATTATTAACTGTTATTATTTGCAAGAGTTTCCTTAATTAGGTGTATAGTCTTACAGTGAAAGAACTTAACTGCTCTTTGGGTGACATATTTTATCACCATGAAAAGGTCTTGCTCTTGGAAGGTGTTACGATATTTCAAAAACTGGAGTGGTCCTATCTGCTTTACAGAATTTTACTGATCCTTAAAGATGGACAAAATGCTTTAACTCTGAACACAATTCTCATACCTGTCTTATTGTTAAAACTACATATTATAAATAACCTTTGTATTTCAGACCTTCTTAACATATGAAAAATATGCTTGTGCAAAACTACATTTAAAGCTATAATAGAAACATGTGAATTGAAGAAATATATGAACATAAAAACAAAGGATAATCCTGTTCTCATTTTAAAACACCTTTAACTTAAAAGTATCCATCAGGCTGTCAATATCTTGGGTGATCGAAGAAATCCCACTGGTCCTGACCACAACTATATGTCCACATACATCTTCCCCTCAGTGTGTTTTCTCTGAACTGGAAGTGTGGCAAGGAATTAGTACTGCGGTTGATATATATCATGTCACTTACACTTCTCTCTAATATTGTGCTAGTGTGAGGTTTCCCACCTTTAATAGTGACTACAAAACAAAGAAAGTATTTAAAAAGAGGTGTACTAAGAGGAGTGAGAAAGTTGTCATTCACTGCAAACAATTAATATTTTTAAATGAACAAAACAAAAATAATGTTTTCCCCTGCACTACAAGCAGAAAACCAGCTGTGTGAAGATCTACTGTAGTATGCACGCAAGTGCAATTCAAAAAAAACAAAAACAAAAACAAAACTACCAAACACCAAAAGTCAAAACAACAAAAAAATCAGAACCAAACAACAACAACCAAACAACAACAAGAAAAAAAAACAACCCAAAGGCAGAAAATATTCTCCATGCGAAAACTTTTCACTGTGAGTCACATGCTTAGAGATGCACTGTGTTACAGGTAATACCCTCCCACTGCTCAGACCCACAAGGGCAGCCATCCCTTTCCGTTGAGAACTCACTACTCTCCATGACAGCTCTAGCAATGGCTTGCCTGGAAACAACACAAGTATTGTTGCACTCTACTGGAGTTTGGCCTGTAGAGTTTGTACATTTTTGTGGAAAAGTTGCAATAACTTCTCTCCATTTCTGTGCTTTTTAAAAATTAATTATTTCCCGGTGTTTTGTTTCTTTCTCTTCCTGTAAGGGCATTGCTTCAGCCCAAGTAAAACAGGCAGGAACCACAGAGAACAGGCATAGGTGAAAGCAGGTACAGTCAGAGAAACTGTGCCACCAGCGACCCACATACCAATTTTATAACTGTTTTAATTTGATGGATTTACTTTTAGGGAAGAACAAAAATATGCCACCCAAATTAAATTTGACTTAATTTTCTGATTATCTATGACATTCCTAGTTTCACTTATCATCATCATCAAATGCTTGGCAGGCTCTGAAAAGTAAGCCGTAACAGTGCTTAGAGGTTGAAGAACATGTTTAGCTTAATTTCAAAGCTACCTGAGAACAAGAGCTCTGAATTCTTTTTCTAGAGTTCTGTTTTTGTGCTTATATTTTCTTGGAAGCAGCTGAAAGGAAATATAAGTAACAGAAAAATAACAGATGAGTACATAAGAGTTGGTATGGGCAAAGCTGAATATAGGAAAACTAAAAACAAACCCACAAAATAGTAGAGAGTACATAAATAAAAGGTAAAATACAAGTAACTACAATATCCTGAAGCGAATATGACTCCTGTTCATACCAGACTTCTCGTTCTTCTGAAGAAAATATTGGGTTTTTAGTTCTGCTGTAAAGGGCAGACTGCATCTTAGAAATACCTCTCTTAATCTGGTTCACTTTGCGGCTTAGAGTGAAAGGGAGAACTCACAAAACTCACACAGAAATGAAATACAAATGAGACCGTTTTCCAAATGAACAGCTGGGTACGTTCAAAAGAAGGCAGTAATACTCTACCTGCTTTCTCTCACCGACACACACTTCATCTTTCCCAAAGGAAGTTCTATCAAGGATAAGAGAATCCCTTAACAGGAACTTCCCCTCAGTACAAAGGCAACGTGCTCCCTTTATTAAGATTACTAGAAAACTAAAGCAAGAGCTTTGCACAAATGTAGATTTCATTTTCAAGGGAAATATGGATTTAACTGCTCATTTATATTGTAGCTCTGTGGTCCACTTGGTTTGGCATTACCAAGTGCTAGCAACATACCTCAGTCTTCATTTAAAAAAAATAATGAAATACTTCAGGACATAATACTTTTTATGCCCTGTCTTAAACTTACTGCAGCTTGATGTGCCATATCTAAAAACAAGTAAGGAACAGACTGTACCTGTAACGTGCTTAAAGATCTGATGATTATTCTCTAGCTTTTCCTAGCTGTAACATCACAGTTACCAGTGGCAAATTGGTGTTTCTCCTGTGTTTCTGAGCTTTAGTAACATTATTTAAACCTTGTGTTTTGCTTAGCTTTGTGTTAGTTGCATAGTTTTCCCCTTAAAAAAGAAATCATGCCATCTACAGAGAAGGATTAACAAACCTGGAGGGTTTGTAAGGAGGAGGAAGCACCCACACCCAGCTTCCAACTCCTGCTGGCAGAGAAGTCACAGCTTGACTCTCTGGAGGGCGAGCGTAGCACCAAAGAAAAGGCTAGGTATGAGGATGCTAGGTTACAACTATTTTAATTGCATTATTAATGAGAACATGGAATAATTAGATAATTTGCATAACCGCAAATACCTTTTTAACTGTGCTAAATTAACTAATTGTGGTATTTTGATTAGGCAATTAAAACATTGGATTAACAATAAATTCTTGGCTCAATGTACAAAGGTGTGTACCCTGGTTTTCCATAACTAAACTGTACGTGTAACAATACCCTCACATTATGCTTTTGGAAGGATCCCACCAAATGTGAGAAAATCCTTTGAACATGTCTTAGTGTCTTGTCTTAATCTCTTGTTCCAATAACCCTACTGTTTTTTCCTCGAGCAACTATTCCAGCACAACTCGGTAAGATACTTTGAAAGCAACAAAGTCAGCAAGGCAGTATTTCATCTATTCGTCAATGTCAATATTGTTTTTAGTTTTAAGAACCTTTGCAGCCTCAGAACACCAGAGCTATCTGTTTCAGCAGACAATGGCTTACCATGGGACCGAGGGCTTGTTAGTGAAATGATTCAGTACCTGACACAAGACTGAGGCAGCTTTACGCAGACGAGCAATAGTTTTATGTATCTAGTGAGTTTATGAAAATGTACTTTGTTTTAAACTAAGATCTTCTGAAAAGAACTTTCACATAACACAGGTAATTCATGAGCCGTACTGGGAAAACTTCAGCATGTACAGAAGAACAGGAGGTGGAATTTACAATGCTAGCTTAGTATTTGGCTTGGCTCAGGGAAGCTCGAACTTCACCAAACCTCAGGCAGGTACAATCTCCCCGAAAGCTGCTGTTCACCAGAGGGCTACAGCTCTGTGGGACCCTAACCCAGCTCCCACCTCATTTCATTTCTTCTCTGCCTCATTTCAGGAAGGCAGGAAGGGCTCCCATGCCACAACCAAGAGGAGCTTTAAGAACTGTTGGGAAGGCAGGGAAATTTCTGATGCCAATGAGTGACAAGTGCAGTCTACAGGCAGCAGAAGATAGCACAAGGTTTAAGACAATGCCCCCTAAAGATCCTCGAAAACACTTGACCTGTGTGTACACACATGGGGATGGGAGGCGACTGCAGATGGCAAACTCCCTCCCTGAGAAGTCCTGTCTTGCTCCAGTGACTGGCTAGAAAACGAAAGGGCACAAACTAACGCCTCAGTCAGGTGGCTAAAGCCAAGAGCAAATAATTCTGCTCCAACTTAGGGCTATTTATTTTATGAAATTTTCAGAACCAAAGTTATCTGCAGGAACCGATAATAGCAAATGGATGCATGAAGTCGCTTCCCTGGAATCACTGGATGTAAGCTATACCTTGAGATCCACCCACAGATGTAAATAGGTGGCTTAACTAAAACTATTTGCCATGAAGTTATCCACTGACACTGTGAGAAACACCAAAATGTATTCACAAATGCAATCTAGAAAATAGTATTAAAGAAGAAACTGATACGTAAGAACAGTCAACCCCCTCAGGATGTTAAACACTCTGAAAAAGAAATTATGTTTCAATGCATAATTATGCATTATGAAATAATGCACTCTTAATTAACAAATTTCACTATTAATTCATAAATCAGATGTTCAGACAAGAAAGATTTGGCAAAATAGTAGGACTCAGTTTAACACCATGACTGAGCTTTTCTAAGTAGTATTTCTGCTATGCTTTGGCATTTTCTCCCAATTAATTATTAATTGTCAGGCTGCAGCAGCTTTCTTTTTTTTTTCTCCAATGAAGCCTATTTTGTTTGTCTGTTCCCCCAAAACTTCACCTATGTTTTAAACATATCTGTTTAGAACTACTGTAATTCTGACACTACTACTTGTGATTCATTTCATTTCATTTTTTCCATATGTTCATGTCCTCTCCCTGCGCATTTCTTCACAATCTCTCTTCCTGGACACACTGCAAAAAAAAAGAAAAAAAAGGGGGCTTTGTTAAATTTTCTTTTTCTAAACCACTGTATTCTATATTCCTCTTGCTCCACATCACCTAAATGACTTGCCTTCTACCTGGCTGCTGCATTTCCCCCTTTAATTGCCACGCTAACACCCGCTCTTGAATCAGAACTGTCCACCAGATATGGCACAGCTGCAAGCTCCAGCTGCTGTTATCACAGATCAAGGCTTAAAGGGAAGTATGGAACTATACATCGCAAGGCAGCAATTAAATTACTGTCCTGCAGAACTTGAAATTTCTCCCCAAGTGTAATCTAAATCCTATAAATGTTCTTACTAAAACCAAACTGCAAAGGCTGTTTTCAGAAAGACCCTACTGAAAGATCCATGTTCTTTTTCCTTTGTATAATTCATACCTGCAAGGATAACTTACTAATATATGCTTTAGCAACAATTCCTCACATTAATAACTTCAGACAACTACGAATTGCACACTAGGGAGAAAGATTCTGCTACATAATCTAAAATTTTCACAGTTCAGCCGCATGTTGCACAGCATTAGGAAAAGATATGCCATTTATTTCACCTCTTTAGATCACTTTGCTTCTTTATCTGAACTGAGGGGAATTAATGGCAGTCTCTCAGGTGCTTTCAGGAAAGTTTTCTTGCTTACATTTGTAAGTTCTCATTAAAAGATCAGGCTAAACTACGCAGAGAAAATCCTGTAAGAAACAATCACCGTGCCAGCTAAGCTCGTCATTAAGTAATGGCCAGAATGTCAAAGGTTTTCAAACATTGAGTGTTCTTTGTTAATAATGAGAGTATTTAAATACTTTTAAAACTCTCATTAATAACAAAAAAAGCTTAGTAGATAAACACTTTAAATATTCTGAAAATTTAAATTAAATTAATATTCTGAAAATTAAACTCTCTTCTGTTATTCTTCAGCAAGTTCATTTGTAAAAGCTACCTGACAAAAAGGAACTGGAAAGAATTAGTGAGCAATACGTACCACTCTACCATGACTTAAAAGCAGTGCACAAGTACTTATTAGTACAAGCACCGTAATTCAGATGAGGAGGACAGTTGTGAGCAAAAACAGAATTTTGAGTATTGCTACTCATTTACTTGACTGTATTACTACATTACCAATTATCTGTGCTTTACAATTATCTTCCTTTGTGAATAAAAAGTTTTGTTCATCAGTAGCTACTAAAACTCTTATTCTTTCCACACTCCATCTGCTCTGCCATGGGCAGTGGTGTTCAGCCTAAACAGAGCATCGCAGTGGGATGCGCAGATTGGGATGTGAAGTGCGTGCTGAAGAACGGCCACACCAACACATGCGTGTCAGAATACACATCTGCAGACAGTAAAGTTCAACTTATTTTAAATGACCACCATGTCAGGAAAACAAAACAAAACACACAACAAAGTATCTCTATGAGCGCAGCCACAATACTGCCAGGCAGCAGGAGGCCAGGCAAACACGGACCGACAGTAGCAGATTATAAGTAGAAATGAGGCTTGCACACCAAGGACTTCAGGCAGATAAAAGACAATGAGGAGGCAGCATTGTTACACGCTTTAGGCACTTTCAAAAAAGGCTTTGTAATTTTTCAAGTAACATTGCAAATGTTAAAAATGGAATGTAGTCCAGTAACACTGATAATATGGAAGCTTTCCATCACTGGCAAAAAATACAGAAAGAGGCTTATTTCCACGATCTTGCAAATCTCCTCAAAAAGTAGAATGTTGATCTGTACATCTTAAGCTTTCAGAGGATGCTCATCATTAGAAGCGATAATTACCACTCCATGACTCGTGGCATTCAGAATTTATCATCAAAGCTAAATTGCATGCATTATCATGATTATTGCCAGTCTGATTTACACTGTGATAATGTTTCTCTGGAACAGTTTACAAATTATTAAAATACCATTGAAGCATATTCTGATGGCATTTATTTAGGGGTAAAAAGAGGGAGGGTAAGAGGTGGAAAAGGGACAGAAACATTTCCTTTTCCAAGTTGTCATGACCAGAAACTATTCAGCAATGTTTTGAGACAAAAATGAACAAAATGGCACAAAGCTACATTTCATCTGCCATGGAAAGGATGTTTCTGTAGTCTCTGGCATTTACAGTGCAGAACTATATATTTTATCACAGCTTTAACCCATCCTATCATTAAACTAAAATGAAATGTACACATTGAAGAAACTTTTTAGTCCCATGTTAGTGTACTGTAAGCAAAAATGGCTCAATAACAAAATGCACAACTTAATTTGATCCAGCACTTTTAACATTGACAAAATTCCTGTTGGTACACCTAATGTAGTACAAGGTAATTTAAGTAGCAAAATCTCTTTCGGCCAGTTGGCATTATCAGTCTTTCAAAAAACCTTAAACTCTTTTAGCCAATTTAACCCTTGTTAAGTAATTACCATGCTGTACAAGTGCCCGTGGCTTACTGATGTTTAGGATGTCGAAAGTCAGATTGTTGCCTACTGTTCTGCTCCATCCCACTCTCTGCCTGATTTTGAGCCAGCCTACTGCAGCCCTGATCTGGGTTGGGCCCCTTCCAGTGGAAACTGGAGCCCAGGGAGCGGTATACATCCATGTCCGGGCACTGAAATCAGGACCAAAGCCTTTCACTCCTACCTCTGAGTCCAGGGATGCCTCTGCTGTCTGATTAGAGGTGAACCGACCCTGGCTGTTTGTGAAGGCTGAACCTAAGATCACAGACTCTAGAAAAAGGAAACAGTTCTAGCTACAGTCCAGAATAAAAATTCAGGCTATTATCTCTGAACTTTGGCCCATGAAGGTTTCCAAATATCAGTATGCATTTGCATTTTTTTACCCTTCATTCTACTGGAAAAACAAGTGAAGTAGCAACCCAGGTCTGAACTGGCCTAAGCTTAATGACTTCAGGAACCCTATTTTGCAGTTTAGATTGATTCCCCAAATTACTGATATGTGCTGAAGAAAACTTGTGTGTCTATTGAACAATTTGGGGCACAACCTTCATTATCATATTATGCCTTCCACATTAGAAAATTAGCTTCCCAAAGGAAGGTCAGAATAAGAGAAATATTGTGCAATATTTTTTGGTGCTATGAATACATACAATAAGAGGAGTTACAAATTTTAATACAGGCATTTCCTATTAAAAATTAAATCATGACACAGTTACTTAAGCACGGATACAGTGTGTACTTGTCCATGTGGTGAGCTCAATGACTGATTTATCTACACATTTGATTGCGCTAAATTTTCTTTGCTATCTGTGCTGTTTATTTGGGAAGTGAATTGGAGCCTATTCCAGCATAATAGTGCAATAACTACAGAGACCCACTTTTTTTTTTCCCCCCTCAAATAAATTCAGCTCCATAGAGAAAAATTTCCCTTTCCACATTCACAGAATTAGCCTAGCTTGTGTACAGAACGAGCGGAGTTGATAACTTCAGCCATGATTTGGGTCTGGAAACAGAGGATTTAGACCCTAGAGGAGAAAGACGTATGATGTCTGAACTGGATATACAGGAAAACAAAATGCTGATAATGATGAACATAAAGGAGGATAATGAATATGGTGTTTATCATGAATGTAAATCCTTACATACTCAACAATAATAGTAAGAGATAATAACCACTTCAGGGAATTTTGTACTTATTCTAGCAGCAATCCTCTGCATTATAAGCCAAGATGCTGAAAGCATGTATTCTTCAAAATCTGAAAAATTTCCTAAGTATCTTGTGTATGTCATACGTGGCATATACCAAATACATGATGCTGTGAACTAGAGGCTTTAATAACACATTAGTTTAGGATTCACAGAAAGTCTGGTGGTTTTCTCTTGCTAATTTCAACCTTTACACCTCCCCACATCGCCACACTCCCATTCTGTATGGTAGATCTCTTCATGCTAGTACCTACATGCTCATCTATGTGCTAGAGCGCTACAAAATGATGTCCAACTACACCTAACAATGACTTTCCAGGGATGAATAAAATGTTAATTTCTGAGAAAGATAAGTTAAACAAGACATTTTCCATGACCATTTTCAGAGATGTCCTTAAAATATTTTTGCTCAAGTTAACTGAGAAATTTCATACTCTGCTGCTCAGGCAAGTGATTAGAGAAGGGGGTGACAGGTACTTGAGTCAGATATTGATTGAACATCATGAGAAATCAATTCTGAGAAGCTCCTTCAGTATGTAGTACCAAGTATTAGTAATTTAAAATATATAGCATATACACAGTGTTAGGAACTATCAATGCTACTATAAAAGAGCAGAAATCCAGTTTAATTTCTAGTGTGTGAGGACAGCACACCTGAGGAGCTGAAAAGCAAGTTTTACCAGCCTCCTACTGCCCATTATTTTATGCTAAGGCTGAAGTCTGAAGAGAGAAGGCACAAAATACACAAGATAAAACCAGAAGGGAGAAAGAGGAAAACAGTGAAAGTTGTTGTTTCTGGTAGACTCCTATCTTTTCATTCTCTTAATGTGAATTCTTTTAAACAGTACACAAGTAATTTAGTTACCTAATGCCACTCATGGCAAGAGACTCCCTGATGCTTCAGGAAAATTAAGTCTGCATGAGAATTACAAGTATCAGCGTCATGTAGCTGTGACAGTCTGAGAATACAAGAGAAACAAGGGCTTGTAGTACACATAAAATCTTTCATTACAGTAGGTGATGTAAATGATACAGCTTTTTCTTTTCAATTAGATCAGCAGGTTTAATAGAAGATGTTACCTGACCTACAAATGTGGCTTCCCTGGAAATTAATACCCACTTCTTGTGCTAATCTCTGTCTTTGAGGAAGGGCTACAGCTCCACAGTGGAACAGAAATTTAGGATAGCAAATAAAAAGTAATTTCTCTGCATGGAAGTGAGTGGGGTGAACTCAGGTTAGCAGTCTGTAATTTAAAGTGATATGTGTCCAAGGCATTTATCACCAAAATTCAGGGGTGGGGGGCAGAGAGCACCCAAACTTTCAAAGGATTCAAAATACTATTTTGAATTTCTAAGGTAACACAGTCCTGAAGTGACCTGTAGAAGATAATTAATGATTCTTATATTAAAGGAATGCTTTTGCTGCACTTTGAGAAAATAGAAAAATAATGAAGAAAAAAAGAAATTTAATGCTTACTGAATCACAATAGCTCAAACATTTATAGACACAAAAGACTGGATATTCTTAAGAATATTGGAAAAATTAAACTGCAGAAAAAATTCAAGCAGCTAACACAGCCATATTGGATGAATTGATCTTTTGCTACCAATGTTAGCAACAAATGTTTTACCCTTGAGGAGTAAATTAGGTTTAAATAAACAGAGAGTAAGAAAAAAAAGTGTTTGAATAGAAAAACTGGTGACCCAGGAATATGGGTAGTGATCTGTTATGGATATTGGGGTAGTATTATTTTACAGACAAAATAAATATAATACAAATTTTGTTTCAAGGATGTTGGTTTTTTTTCCATCTGCTTCATGATTAGTGTTGGGTTAAGCAGTGTTCTTCCTTTATTATTTGCGTCAGTGCCACTGATGCTGTCCTTTGATTATGGAAGAGCCAGATGGAACGACTGGCTGGCACACGCTGAGCACTTTTAAGAAGAGGCTTAAATTATCCCTTCATAGGAGCATAAACAGGACACTCACTACTGGACACTGCCAGCTCCCAAAAGGGATCTATCCCACGGCACAAACATTGGCTTCCCTTCTCCCACATCTTCGAAGCAGCACACCTTAGCTTTCTCTGCACTTGCCCTTGTAACAGCATTTTCACTGTTATTCCACCTCCCACCTAATTAGAAATAAAAGAAATTCAGCATCTTGCTACACAAACCATATCTGACAAGTGAACATTTACACACTTTTTATAAGCTACTAAAATCACCACTTAAATCCAGTCCTCACAGCATATTTCAAAGTAACAAGACAAAATACTAGGAAATAGCATAATTTAAATAAAAAAAAGTCAAGTTTGCCTCAAAGCTTACAGTAATTGGATCTCTATCAGATGTACTTAAAATGCAAATACATTTGAAAACTAAATAAAAAGGTGGCTTTTGGGATTTGCTTTGCTTAAAATTTACCCGTGTGTGAAACTGTCAGTTTTAATCCTCCAGAAATGGACCTCTCAATGAAAACACGAAGTTCCAACACTTCAGTCCAACGACCATAATGTTTTACAATTATAGATTTTTCTGTAAAATTGTGGTATCGTGAAAATTCAATCACAACTGAATTCTTGGGAAGGCAGGAAGCCCTGGAATAATGCTGATAATGCCTTCTCTACAAAAATAAATGTTTTATCCTTTCTCTCAGTAGCAATAACTTCTCTATAATTATTTTTGTCTGACCTTCAGTAAACAGTAAACATTTCAAATCTTTTACTCAAGGTACTAACAATCTGGGTTCCCCAGAAGCACTGAAGGAACTCAGCAGCCTTGAAATGTTTTGTCTTTTACTGATAAAGACAGTTAAAATTCAACATCAATACTACCTATAGTTTGTTGTCATAACTAGCACAGAGTGTCTTGGAAGACAATAGCCTGCTGTTTGTTCAGTTTCCAATTGAATTTTTGCATCATGAATGATTTAAAGATTATCAGGAATAACATGGAAAATAAATAATAGTCTTGAATAATATCACAAATAATTCCAATTCAGTACCACAAAAAAATCCAATTTAATTCAGATTTTTAGTGTACTAACATACACAAGCTTCATCAGTCAATAGCATTCAGAAAAAGTGAATGCCCTCAAAATGCTGATTATTCCTTAGAAGTATGTGTTATTAGAATACGTAGGGGTTACATTATCATGCTTTTTGACAGGCAAAATTCTGCAAAATTGAGAGTAGCGACTCTACTCTTTGCTCAGCCTCACTAATAACTGGAATATGATATTTTTACTGAAATGACTTGAAAGTATCTTACACTAACCTACTTTGGAATGATTTAGAGTAACAAATGATTTATACATTTAGTAAACAAAGTCAGAAGAACTGCAGACACTGAAAGTGACCTCCAGGCTGGTCATTTATAACGGAAAAACTCACAAATAACACTTTTTTTTTTTTCCCAGTATTTTGAGTTACATGTTAACTTGTGGGTTTTATTTATTTATTTATTTACCGGATTCCAATCAGCCACTACAAATTCTTCCGAATTCAAGTGCGGAAAACTGTTTGGAACTCTAAAATCTTGGGTGAAGTCATCTCATCAAAGTCAACTGCCAACAATAACACATCAAGACAGATTTCAATCTCCGTATTTACTGTTCAGATCTCTTACATGCACGTGCAATTACATGCTGTACCGATTCTTAAGGGGCAGGGGGTTATATGGGCTATGGTGCCTGTAGCCATCCCACTGGACAGACAAGAGTCAGCATTACAGTCCAAAGATTGATTTTGCCTCTTAAGGCCAAGGCTATAGAAGAATACATGCAACCTCCTGCAAAATGGGACGGTAGTATTCCAATCCAAAAAAGATTATGCTTCTTATGTATGCAACTGTTTTTATTAGATGGAAAGTAGTACTGGCAGCTCTACTCTGCTACCGAAGCACTGTGCTGAGCTCTTCTCACTGAACTTGCTGCTGAGATTCAGCAGTACATTTTAGTGTCTCACTGGGTCTACATTAACAAACCTATCCCATCACACAAAGAAGAAGTAGAATCTACTGACCTAAAAGCTAGAAACTCCTGTGCCTACTCTGTACCCAGCATGAGGGACTCTATGACAAATCGAGGTGTTCTCAGGGTACGAGGTAGGTGTACGTGAGGTGTTTCCATGCTACAGAAAGCTCAGCCTGTGCATACATGCTTGCTGTATTGTGCTCTGCATTCCTCTGTTGCCATCGCTCACACCAATTAGACAGTATTTTGCCTACCCCAACAAGATACCTGTAACAATTTTAAAACCTCACAGAGAAGAAAAATTGTGCCATATATAATTTAAAACCATTTTGCCCTCAAACAAATAAATATTTGCCACTTTGGGATTTCATTGAATGAATATATAAGTAGCATTTCAAGCCAAGTGGTGCAACAGACTTTTCCATTTTCTGATTTACTGCAGATCCAAAACCTAAACAGTGCGTTGTCAAAATTGAGCAGTAACATTAATCATGATCTATAAATATGCAGAATGCACATATCTGACTAAAATTACATTTTTTCACACAACCTCTGTGCAATATTTTTGTTACTAAGCAACAAAATGAACAAAATCCTTCTATTATGCACAACCCTTGCATTATTGCCAGGGTAGCCTTGGAGTATGCTTAATACAACTCTATTATCTCAATTGCTCCACTTGCTGAGCATGTGGAGCAGCAGATTAGGGATAATTAGACAAGGAATGAATGAAACTACAGTGCAGTCACATCCTGAGAAACAAATGAAGTATTGATTTTGATGATTTTACTAACAGCCATTTAATATGCATAGCTACCAAACATTTGAATTGATATGACTTCAGCCTCAATACTTTGTTAAACACATTCAGGGTTCTGGCTGAGCAAACAACGCTCAGCCTTTCTGATGCTGTGTGCCATTCATGGTTATAAAGCACAATTAAGCAATGCAGAAAAAATGCGAAGGTTGAAAGAAAGATCACTGGAGCAGCTTTGAATTTTTCTTGCTTTTTGATGTAGGATGGAAGGGAGAAAACGGTAAGGTGGTAAGGAAATAAGGTGCCTTTCCAACATGCATATTCATCCCTGGCACGTAGAGGTTCTCAAGATGTTTTGTAGAATAAATCACACATACATTACAATATTGGGAAACAACATGGGGTGAAAGCTAGGGAAAATCTGAGACATCCCTATCGGAGCACCATATAACGTGATTAATGATTTATGCTTCAAAAACTGTATATAAAATAGATGTTTGAAAAAGGTTAAAAATTGACTTTCAAATTTTTTCTTTTAATAGAAGATGAAATGTTGCCTTTAGTTATGCCATTGCAAATACAGGCAACTGAAACTAGTGGAGTTAACCTGGGTTTACGCTACTGTAACTGAGTGTTACATTTTGTTCTTAAGCTGCAGAGGAATTGCTTCTCAGGATTAAAAGCTGGTGCTCTCTCAAGCAACTTCAGAAATGTTTCACAGCACATTACTCAATCTCCATTGAGTACAGAGGAGAAAGGGAAGACTACTACACGGAACTGGGAGTGCAGAGAATATTTTTATCCAAAAAAATTGCATGAACTCAAATATCCCAAGATATTAAAGCTAATGTTCATAGTTTCATGACTCATATATAGAACAGATCAGCTTTTGATACTCTGTACTCTAGCATAAATCTAGATCAACCACATTGACTGCAAGTCCTGCGGTCAAATAAATTCTTTGGATTCAAGCCAGAAGATACAGCAGTATAAATGAGATCACACCCAATTCTCCTGAGTGGTCAAGACCTCATTGTTCATCCAAAAGACTCAAGGGCAAAGACAAGAAAATAACATATTGAGAATCAACAGTACCACATCTGGTACATCCTCATTCTAGTGGATAGGCTTCAAGACCCACTGGTGGAGTTAATCTGGACGCCTAAAAATACAGTAGCTTTTTGAACTGAGGGTAACTTGCAAGAAGCGTGCATCTACGTGGGAGATTTGTGTGCATTTGGCAGGCCACTCACCAATCAGATTATGCACAACTTCCACTTAGCTGAATTGTGCTTGATTGGACTTAACACTATGACCACAATGGGTGAATGGCTTTGGTTCACACCTGGATGGTATCTGGCCAGCCTGAAACACAGGTGTCTTAAGCACACTCCTCAAAGCGCTGCAGAGTTCAGGAGCGTCAGAACTACTCAGCACTTTAAACGTTTTATGAGCTTACGCAATTCCTCATGAGGATTGGCCTCAACCGCCTAACTGCCAAAATGTCAGCATGCTGCCTTACCGGCACTTGTGCTCTCTCATCAGGCACTATAATTTTTAACACAAGAAGCTGCTCAGTACACATCACGAGTGGAATTTTGGTCCATGTTGGAGTCACAAAGTCAAGGTGGCAGAGGCCCTAGGGAAACTTTCTGATATCCCATGCATTTCACATTTACTAAATCTATTCTGCATCTGTACCACAGCTGTACTAGATCTCTTGTGCAACAGATGTATCAATGATGTCAGGGACAGAATACGTGCTCCTCCTGCCACTGTTGCCCTTAGAATTAGCTAACTGAATGCACTGCTAGGGGCTGGAAGTACAGGGGCTAGCAATGGCTACAGGGACTGGTTATTTTGATTCTGACAACAACAAAATGAAAAACGGTAGGAAAAAAAAAAGAAGCGGAGCAGGGATTAGATAGGTTAGGGAATGAGGGGCTTGCAGAGCAGAAAGCTGAGGATGACATCCTTCTATACAGAGTGATGGGACGTATGCCACAGGTCAGTCGTCTGTGTTGGTTTGAAGAAGGTGCTTAAAATTGTGAGGTTCTTCGCATGTTAAATTGGATTGTGCTTTTTAGAAGTTGGGCAGTGTAAGATTGAACTCAGTAAGTCCTGCAGTGGAAAGTCAGGTTAGCATGCTTTATGCATGTTAATGGTCATTTCCAGCAGGGAGCAAGCCGTGGCAGGCACCTAGATGCAGCAGCATGAGCCAGAGCTTCCTCTGGTGACTCTCTCATGCCATCAGTGGAGTGCCTGTAAGGAGTTGGTGTGGAGGAAGGAGTCTGACAGCAGCTTGTACCATCATATCTTTTGGTGGCTGGGAAAATAACAAGCAGATTTTATTTTATTTTTTGTAAAAGGATTTGGTATTTTTTAGGAAGGCCAACTTCACCAGCATGAATCATCATAACTTGGCCTGAAAGTGCCAGCAGGAGTTAAGACAGGGACCTTCTAAACTTTCCTGTACTGACATAGTAAAAATAATAGCCAGGGAGATAATAAAATATTGAGTTATATTAGGGAAACAATGTTGGAAGACAGGAAGCACCAAGCCTTCCTTGTGATGCTTCCTGTGGAAGATGTCCAACACAGTGGTGCAGGTAAGGCTGCAGCTTCCAAACCAAGGGAGCTCAGTTATGAACAGAAACACAAATGTATCAGCAACTCAACCACTGATATTTATCTGATATTTAAGTTGAGAATCTAAGAGCCAAGAGTGGGATTTCAGAAAGGAATTGTTTTGAAAACCAATGTCCTAGGAAGCTCAGCTGCCCTCTGGACATTGGAAATGAGGTAGCGCTTGCTGTTCCTGATTTCCAGCACAGCAGTGATACAATCTTCAACAGCACTAGCTACAAGCTTCAGACTAACACCTTGCATAGCATGAGGTCTTCCTATAAATCAATATACAAATATAAACTGTTGGAAACCACAGACAACAACTTAATTTTGTCTATAAACTAATGCCCTAACCAATGCTTTAGTCTAATAAATCTAATCGAGCTAGCTTTCAAAGCTGTAAGCCATGCTTGTCTGTAAGTTATATTTATACAGTGTTTGAGAAATTCAGCAGACTTATGCCAAAAGGCTTTTCAAAGGGAGAAATATTACCTTATATCCACTTTAATGTTGTAAATACAGCATTTTTGAAAAAAAAAAAAGAAAAAGAAAAAAGGAAAGTGTTTTAATGCATTACTTTTCAAAGGGGTTTGAACTTTGAAATGGCTTAACAGCATGGAAATCATTCTTATAAGTACTTACATATTGAAGAAAAAGTTAATTTTGATACCATGGGCCAAAAGCCAAAACGTTGTTTGAAAGTGATAGACCAGGCTGTAGGATTAGAAATTTATATACTTTGCTGTCAGATTAAAAATACTGAATATTCAGGTGCTTCTCAAATGTTCCCGTGAATGACATACACATAGTTTATCAAATGAACTACTATTGCTTTTAAACAACACATATACAGAAAATCTTCAGACTAGACCTATAGCTACAAATATTCAGAAGACACCCACAAAACCCCCTATGAAAAGTATAGGTGTCTCCATCCAGGACCCCAGTCCTTGGAATCCATCCCATCTTGGAGTCACCCCAGTAGTCAGTAATATATCTTTTTAGGCTTCAAGCACTGTATGCGTGCACATGCATGAGTATGTACCTACATACGTCCAGATATGCTGAAATATCCAGTGTGCCTGAAATAGGGTAACTATTTCATACCTTACTACCAATGTTACATAAAATATCCATTGGATAAAATAAAGTCAGTGCAGTAAGTGCTTCTGCTTCTGAGGGAAACTATGCTACATGCTGATAATTCACTAACTTCTCCTTTCTCTGGAAAGTATGGATGCATTTTAAAATAAGATGGCTGTCAGTTTCTGAAGCAGTTTTCTGTGCCCCAATGTAATGCACATAAAGAAGCATGCAGCCCTGCCAGCAGAAGAGGGAACTGAACCTGCATCCCACGCATCCACGCATCTTGGAAAATGTTCTTTGATCACTAAGCTGTATATGGAAAGATGACATTATCTTTTTTTTTTTTTTTTCTGTCACATTTACCATACTTTAAAAGAATGGTCTAAGCCTTCCCTATTATTTGGAAGAAAAGTATATAACTCCAGGAGACAGATCAGAGCAGTTCTTGCCAAAGGCATGCAATCGTGTACTTGTAGCCTGTGTGAGATAATGAAGGAATGTTACACAAATCCCTCAAATCAAAGCTTCCTACCAGAGGCAATGGGCAGTATGCTGCTGCTTTTGAATTCCAGTTAGCAGCAGCAATCCCTAACTGTGCACACATGCATATACACTCGTCATTAAATGCCTCAGTCAGGACAGAGGAAGCGCTCTCCAAGCACCTAAAAGGGTTGCTGGCAGAGTCTTTGTGTCTCCACCTGTCTTCTGGGGCTTTACCATCAGGATGGATAACTCAGCCATTTAGTACCTTTAAAAAACAACCCCCACCCCAAAATAGGTCATACACTACAAGTCAGTACTTTTACATTTTCATCTTTGTTTATACTCCAGAAAATATAGTATTTATTAACACGCTGCAGACACAAGTCTAAGTAACAACTTACTTATAGGGATGGCTTGATATTGAGAAACAGTTCTGCCCACTTAGACTACAAAACAGTTCAATTCTTTGTACCTGCCTTGGCTTTTCAAGGCTAACATAGCTGAAATCATCAGCTACGTGACCACACTCAAGAAGCTACCCTTACAGTTCCAGTTTAGATTACAATGACATTTTCTCTAAACTATCTTACATGGCACTTATTAGTTGCATTGTCCCAAGAAATAACAGCACAACACAGAACACTCTAGTTATTTTAGCAACCAGCGGCTCCCTCCCTGTTTTACTGCTCCCTTTTTAGCTGCCCTCTAAAATTCTGACTTTTCTGTAACAATACACTCCATGCTTTTATCAAAACTTTGCAATGCAAGAGAAACACTGAGGAGCCTACTGAGCAGCAGCGGCTCAGGATCTCAGCATAAAGACAAGAGGAAGTACTGAGTCAGCTCAGGGTTTATACAATGTTTTGTTTTGCTTGACATTCACTTTGGCTCATCCTTTTAATTTGTAATAGAGCGTCCTGCAGACAAGGAAGTATTTTGTGCCCTTGATGCAAGACTAGCAGTTCAGAACAAAAAGAAATAACAAAATGATAGACAGTTATATATTACTGTCAAACACATTTACTGGACATCTCTCTGTTAAAATACTCTTGCTGATTCTTATCTTCCCCTGCAAAACACACAGACACAAAACTGTCTTGGAGTTCCTATTAAAGAAACTGGTTATGCAAATTCCTACAAAAACTAACAGCATGGACACCATGACTTGAACTCTCTTAGGTATATGCAAAGAAATCCAAAGCCTGGAGGAAGTCACCTGCTTTACCTTACAAGTCTTATCTTGAATCTTTAAACAAATTTTATTGAAGTTCACTAATGGATTCCTACAACACACAGAAAGATGATAAACATCTAAAATTTGACAACTTTGAAGTCTAAGTTTTTGATTTTATACTCTCCCCATAACCTCAACAACTCATTCCCTTAGGGTCTGAAAGAATGCAACGAGAAAATAATCTGTGATAAAGTTTCTCACAACTCCAAGAAGAATAAACCCTTCTTTTCAGCCTACAACACAGCACTACTAAAACCAAGTAATAAACAGGTATTCAATTTCAGCTAGAGATATTTGAAACCCTTAACTGTAAAGTCACTTTGGTAGAACATAAACATTTGCTTATTCTTCCTTTAATAATCTGAGGTTTTAGGGTAAAAGACACTGATGAGCTAGGTGATGGCACAATACAATGCTGAAATGCTAATTATTTCATCAAGTTGTCCAAATACCAGACATTTCTACCTTATCAACTATTCAGTTGATATTCAAGGCTATATTTGACAAATTCTTGTATCAGTAGTACAAGGGACAATACAAGCTATTTTGATTTAGATGACTGTCAGGTTTTATTTACCATGAGCTTCATATAACGTTTCAGTTTTTGAAGAGCTGTTTGGTATAACTATGCCTTTGGCCCTGCAATCTGGGAGCACTATCAGCTGATAACAAAAACCAAACCAACAAACAAAAAAACACACCAGGGAAAACCGACACATGAAGAGCTAAGCTTATGCAACTTCGGCTTCACTGGGCTATGCCCTGTCCTTTTTTGTCTTGTACATGCTCTGTTGTGTACCTCATCAAAGGAACAAGAAGCAGTCTCTACAGTACTGTATAAAGAAAATGTGCCACAGTTTGTTAAAACAAGACAAAACAAAAAACCATAAAAGTATGACAAAGTATTTTCCCAGGTGCTTCTCTTTGGGCCATGGTGGTCTAGAAAGATTCCATGAATCTGAATGAATGTGTAAAGCACGCTAAGCTACAAGCATGATGGGGGTTCCAGCGAGGGGAAACCTGCAGGACATTCCTTGTTCCCAAATGAGAATTACACATGCGGTTACAAATATATGCCCTTCTGGGGGAAGGATGAAGAACATAAAGGTTTTGTTTTGTCCCAATGAAATTTGACTTTCAATTCATACAAGTCAATTTTGGGAAGTGCTCCTCTGCAGCCGTACCCTGATTGTCCAGACTGAGCATGCGAGGTGTGACACCCAGACACAGGCAGTATTTTCTTTGGGAAATGAACAGAGACAATAGGGATGCTGGAGACTTCATTTTTGTCCCTGGATGGAGCTGGAGTGTGGCTAAAGGTTGGACACAGATGTATGACCTAAAGAGTCTTCCTGTGCCACCTCCCATTTAAAGGCAGCCATAGGTACCAGAGCTGAGAGCCTGGGAGAGAAAGCGTGGGTGAAAAATTTCTCACCCTGAGCTGAAAATCTGGCCCTGCAGTATTCTGCATTAACATAGAAAATTGTCATTTCATACCTATAGTTTGTTGCCTATCTCAGTACAGAAAAGCCCCTACAATTAATCCAGAACCATATTTGAATTTCTATTTAGCAAATGCAATACTTAAACGTAACTTTGTCCAATTGTAATAGAGGCATACTGATTTTCTGGTTTGCTGGAAAAAGAAAGGATAAAACTGTTTCGGAAAACAATCAAGAGGTTTCATCCAGCTGTAAGCAAAATGTTGCATGTTTTACTTTTTTGAAAGCTTTTTTCACTTAACTGAAGTTAAGTTTCTGCCCAAGAAATGGAAAACTTTTAGCGTTCTGTGGATTTCTGTAGCAGTGTCATATGCCATGAGTTTTACATTACAAAAACAACTTTTGTCCCTTTCAAAAAGTGATGACCCAAATCATATCGTTGTTAACATGACCTACAAAAAGAGAAATGCTGACATTAAGATTTAGATATAGAGGACCTTCCTCCGTGATACTGTTGAAGGCTGAACTTGACATATTACAGGATATTTGTCTATATATAGCTGTATTAGAAATGTCTTGCTGCAACAGGTGTATCACCTTTAGCGTGCCAGTAGACGATCTTTTAATTAAATGTGCCCTACACATAATTACTTAGACATGAATGTTTTTATAAACTTCATAATGTCATATTGCTTCATATTTGCGGAGTACACTGCTGGCAGATCTAATTACTACAAAAATAAATCCAGTCTGCAATAGGATGCACATTTTTTTTTCTTTTTCCTTTTTATGTCTGTGCAGATTTCACTTTTTTTCCCCTTTTTCTTTTTAGTCCCAAAATCTGCGTTTTGCCTTATATTTTTTATTTCAGCTTTTATTAAAGTATATATTTCATCTAGATATTGAAATACTGATACCCTCCTTAAAAGTTATGCATCAGGCCTTGTGTTCCTGCTCCTTGAGGTTTTGACACTGAGTAAACATACAGCATTTTAAGCTGACCAATTTTTAATCTCAAACCATACTCTTCAAAATTATGCTCTTCAAAAACAAAAATTTGTTACTAAAGTCAAGAGTAAGACAAACAATACAATAGCAACTAGATAGATATAAGAGAAAGCACAAAAAGGTCCCAGAGCAATAACTGGTTGAAACTCATTGTCATACTCATGCAAGCAATTCTTAAAACAGGATTGAACTAAGAAAACGTAGTTAACTCCCAAACTATATCAGTGGGTGGTACGCGGGAGTGGGGATAGAAGTGGCATGCCAGGGGACTTACAGTGAGAATCCAGGTTTGCAATATTACTGAAAAATACCAGAACTAGTAATGTGACACACTATATCATATCAAACAACACTGCAGAAGACTGTTGGCTTTGCTTCTGTTTGCTTTGCACCTATGTCTTTTTATAATACTTTTCTGTTTTCCAAACAGACTTTGTTTGAAATGGTAGCATTAAAGTAGAAATTATGTGCTAAAACTCAGTCCAAAAATCACAGTTCAATGATTTTTTTCCCCCCCCAAACCATAAACAATCTTTAATATGACCCTGCAAACTGCTTCCCAGATGCCATTATATCCCCTGATAGCACTACCAAGTCTTTGGAAGTATCTTTTCCCAAACATACCATGATCTCTAGTAAGACTAGCTGAAACAAATGTGGATTGGCAGCAGTTTGAATTTTGTTCTTTTTGTTGGTACAAATTACAAATTTAATGTCAACTTAATGCAGCTCGCTTTCTCCTAAAGTATACAACAGCGCAAGCATTTCAAAGCAAAAATTCAATGCAAAGTGCTCTAGCAAATTTTACAGAAGCCTGACTTGATTGTTAAAGGAACAGGGAAAGGAAAGTATTTTGAGTGCCTGCAATGCAGTGAGATACATTGGTTATTTTTCTGAACAGTGTTTTTTTTTTTTTTTTTGAACTAAGTTTTTTTTC
>VXAL01009182.1:35492-58100 GCA_013399475.1 Chauna torquata
CAGAACATTTTGTTTAAATGAGAGGTAAAATGAGTAGCAAATGAAAGATGTACCTTTTACTCATTTTGCATACTTTTTCCTCAGCCATTGAAAATTACATGTAGTATAGCTCCAATTGTCAGTCATTAACTTTTAAAGTAGAAAGAAGAATCACCTGTGGGTTTGCCAGAATCTGTCCTACATTGGCTTTAGTTTTTCCATTAATGACCAGGAAAAGAGTGTGTTATTTAGAAAACAGCAAATCAGTTAAATTTCCATGCAGCAGGAAGTTGAAATGTGCTGAAAGATATGGGATTATGGGATTAGAATTCAAAAGGATCTGGTCAAGCTGGAGAGATGAACTGACAAAACAGTATTTCATTCAATAAAAGGAAGCCTTCAACATTCAGGGACAAATAATCAGTCGCACAAATGCTGGGAGGGAAACAATTTCCTTCATCTAGCAGTTCCTCAAATCGTTCTCTGATTTATGGTAGATCAGAAGCTGCGTAAGGTGAAGTTATTATGAAAAAGGCAATTATTATACTGGGGAAAAATGAGTATAAGCATGAGTCTTCAAAACAGTGAAAAAGAAATCTTTCATCTGTCTTCATCACTGACACAACTTGAAGTGAAATGCCGTGCTGTTTTTGGTATAATTCACTAAGACCAATTTTGGATGACTAGAGTGGACCCAGAGAACAACAGTGAGAATGATTAGGGTTTAGGAAACATGATGAAAAATTGAAGAAATTGGAATAAAAATTGGGAATGATCTTTTTACCCAGCACACACAAGAAAGAAGTAATGAGTATAAATAACAACAGAGGAGATCCATTCTAGAAAAATTATGAACAAAATGGGAAGCAAACACAGGAATAAGCAAGCCTAGGTGATTCTGGGAGCACGACCATGGGAAGTTAGACAATCTCTCAGCAGGGACAAGCATATAGAGATCCTATCCTGAAGTAGGAGATAGACAAGATGTTTTCGCGAGGATCCTTCCAATCCTGCTATCCACGACTAGCTATGAGTTAATACCCTTGAGCCTGAGGGAACAGACTTACCACTGCATTTGACGGCAAGGAACCATCACACCACGTACATAAGAAGGAACAGAGATATCCAATACAAAAAGTTCAGCTAACTTCAGTTAACAGTGTAACAGCTGCAATCTGTTAGATTATAATACCTGTTAGATATCATAAACCTAGAAATATGTTTATAATATATGCATACCTGTACATCTGTCTATTGTATCTCACAGTAGTGTGTGGTGGGTTCTGCTTCTGGCTTTGCTGTAGATTCTCTTGCTTTCAGTAAATCATGTGATCTCAGCTTCTTAATTCCTGTTCTTTAAACCAGAACTGTCTATATTTGATTCTATTTGATTAACAGGCTGTGTGAATGCATCAATTAATAACTGCTAGATGCGCCAACATTATAGTGAAAGAAAAAGCTCATATTCAGCTAAGTAAGATTCCTATCATTTAATGAGACCCTTTGCATAACATAGATAACATAATTTTACTCAGCAGTTTCCCCTTTGACATCTAAAATGCTAGGAATATCCCACTTCCAGAGCAAAATGAATGTGGATATAAAAACGTATCACATAAGCATTCTACTGTTTTCTTTGGCTTTCACTACATGCTATTATGCATATAATCAGAATATGATTCTTATGCTATTCAGCAGCAAATCTGCATTTTAGTCCACAGCAATGGACCATCAGAGCTGACAAAGAACAAGGTGGAGTAAGCAGCCACGGAAGTTTATTTGTATCCCTCCACTAATGCACAAACTATGGCTAGCATACCTCCTCTTAAGGTTTTCCCCTTTTTCTTGCCTGTTTTTTGATTACTGCCAGAGTTATTCTGAGTCTCATACCACAGACATCAAGAATGGAAAGCTAGACCCAGTGAACTGAATATGAGCAGTGGGTGAAAATCAAGACCAGATCCACATCTCCTTTCACTATGAAGCTGAAAGAATGGTCCTAGGTAGAACTTCAGGCACCCAAGGATGTCTGTTGGCTTAGTATGCAACTGGTGTAGTGGAAAGGAGCTTAGCCAGCAGGTAAGCATAACTACGTAGCCTGTGAAATGAGGGTCAACGTGACATAGAGCTCACAGACTGAATCTACACTAATGAAATACTCACTGCCATGGTTTGCCGTCAGGCCACTGATAAGTGGTGACACCCATGCTATTAACCTCGCTGAACCTCCAAAGCAACCAAACCAAATCTCAAATTGCAGAATAGGAATCCCCACTAGATCTCCACCATCTCCCAAAACATGCCTGGGAACTGTTTTCAAAAGTTGGTTGGCCCAGTCTAAAGCTGTGCCAAGAACCCCCCTAAAAATTTAAAATGTTTATCCACCTAGACGACTGAGTTCAAGTATTCATACATGTGCCTGGTACTATTTAGCATACAACTACATCCTTGGCCACAAATACTTCAGATAACATCACTTTGCAAAATAAATGAAAATAGCCATCTACAACCACAGAACTTGTGCCATTCTTCATAATGAGTTTGAGTTTTCCACCCTGCTTACTACAAAATGGTATCAAGTCCACAATTTATATGAGAAAAAAACATTTTCCCATATGTCATCAAGTTTAGATTACATATAATCAAACTTAGCATCAGTAACTGGAAAACATGATTGGCTGCACACAATCCTGTAAAATGATCCATCTTCTTTCTTGATCTTCTGAATATATGTATACATTAACAAAAGTAAGAAGCATAATTCATTATACTTATTTCCTTTCTTTTTCAAAATGCTAGTATGTTAGGATGAGACTAGTCACAGATTCTTCAGCTATGACATATGGGAGCACGATCAGATTGATATTTTTCCTGTTAAAGGAGAATGTAATTATTTTTCCAAGAACTGCCTGCAAAAATAGACTCCAAAACCATCAGAAAAGCAAGACTAGTTTTCATCCTCCATAAAAAGACAATACTGCTCATATTCTATACAAAATGGTATAGAAAAAGCAATTTATCTTAATATAGTCTGGAAGCAGACAACAGCTATTATGCATCTTTATAACTCCCATTTCAGCCCTCAGAAATACAGAATATGTTAGAGAGCTTTCATAACACATGACATTGTATAGATATTACAATGCTCAGTACTAATGCCTTGTCAGACCACATTCGCGTCCTCTGCAGCATTCAGAGGGAGATAAAGTGGAAGTGACTGAGTTTACATCCAGCCTTTCCATGCAGCTCTTCAGCTTGGAGAACTAGACGCCTGTATGACAGATCGTCTTAACCCCTCTCAGTTTAGCTGGCTCTACAGGATGGACAACACGCTGCAGCTGTCTTAATTGCAACAACAGTAGCTCTTCGCAAACTGCTGAACACCCACTCATCTTGCTACATCTTAACAGACAGGAGTGGGACAGTGAAGTTAAAAGACAAATCTTCATATTGGGATACTTGTGAAAAAAAAGATTCAGCACCAGAGATACTAAATTGGAATACTGTAGAAGCAAAGAGAGACCTCCATTCTACTTCAATTCAGTAGATATACAAGAAAGTGCACATTAACAGAAGCTATCCAAAACTCTATGAAGAAAGACTGGTTAACTGAAATTAACCTTAAATTTTCATCTAATCAAATACCTTCTGTACTGTTTGTCTCTCTTAAATCCTGCATGTTTTACTACAAGAAGTTTACTGCAGCGGTTAGGCGTTACTTCTAGGGAATGGACCATTATTACACCAGGATTTTTAAAGGTATTGCACACTATCCGTTCAGTGACATAGTTACAGAATGAATTGCAGGAAACAAACCCTAGTTTTCCCGAATGACAGCTAGAGAACATTGCTCTATCCCCACAGGTGGAAACCTCCAGGCAAAGCCAGCAACTCTGGAAAAAGTGTTATTTTCAAAAAAGGAAGAGGAAGGGGAAGAAGTCAGACTGTGTGCACAGGATCTGAAGAATTTCTCTAAAATCACTGATACAATAAACCAGGAAATATTTTCCTATTATTTATCAGGTATATAAATCTTCTGCTTGACTACCAGTGTTGTTTCTGCCAAAGTAGTTCCAAAAACGTGAGTAGGGAGCCCTAAGTTTGTTTACAAACACTGTGAGAAGACCACCACAGGTCTTCTTCAGTTATCATGAAGATCAGATGATCTTCAATCATCTTTTCCCCATGAGCTGGGGAAAGAACAGGAGTCTTGATGGGGAACAGCTTAGGCAACCATGTTCTTTCAGGTGAGTTAAAACCTTGCTTATTTTGAAGACACAGTGAGCTTTCCTTGTACCTTCAGCAAGAACTGGTCATGTATGATTAAAGCAGTCTGTGACTCTTTCTGTGTTCAGGGTCCCTAGGTTCCATTAAAGGTGTTGTTTCATGAACATTTTAAGCTGCTAGTTCCCTAAAAAGCTATTTGCCCACCCTTTCACCCTCCCACTTGATCTTGTTCCTTTTATTCTGGCATACACATTTACGCAGCTGTGTTGTAAATCCGATTAGGGAAATCCAGGTCAAAACTATTTTATTTATTTATTTATTTTTAGGTATTTTGCTTTTATAGGCATTAGTGAATTACTGCTGACAGCATCACTGCAGGTTAGGGGAATTTATGATTTTTTAGATGAGGAAAGTGAATGATGTACAGACAACCAGAAACATGGCAAAATTAGGCACGAAATCTGTGAGAGTTAAGAATTTTACTAAGTTGTCCAAACTTCCTCTTTCAGCACAGTAAAGTGTAATTAATTCAGTTACCCATTAATGTGATTATTTTATTTACAGAACTTACAAGTTTTTCTACTTAAGGAGTACTGTATTTTATTAAATCTTACTAAGCAATTTCCAAAGGTACATATTCATGTTAATACTTGCAAACAAAAAAATATTTGCATTATTCTGTCTTAATAATTAAAAATGAATGGCATTTTTTTTTTCCCTCTGTGCACAGGTCAGTTTTTCTCTTTACAAATATTTATTCAAGCCAGAGTGATAATGCATAATTAGATTGATCTGGGTTCAATATTTTAAACTCCAAGCAGTATGCCTATACGCCAGTGGCAAGAAATTGACAATAGACAGTAAGCAGATGTGATATACGTTGTGAATCCAAAAAAAACACTTGCACTTTATTCTGCTTCAGAATAAATAAATAAATGAATGAATCTTATATTTCTAGAGCATTTGAAGAGACTTTGTCAAACTTCAGCAGGTTTTACCTTCCATACAAAACCAATTAATTTAAAAATACTCTAAGAATCTGTAACACAAAAACTGAATTTAATGGCTGGCATTGCATAATCTATGATTTTTTTTTTTCTCTTCCTATTGCCTTCAAGGTAGAGTCTTGTCATGAGCTGAGCTTCCACAGATTTTACAATGGAACAAAAAAACCCTTCATCTCAGGGTGCCTCCATCATTCTGCAGCCTTACATTCAATACTTGGTTCATCTTTGACAGCAAAAATTGCAGTTAGATCCCATAAATTTGTGCCCAAATGATTTACATGCATGATTGCATGTGCGCATGCAAAAACATTTCTTTTCACAGAGGACAGCAATCATGGATCTTTGCGTCATTGTTACGAAGTCTGGAAAGCTTATTGTCAATGCCTTTCACAGACTCACCCAAGCCCAGTTTATTTAATGGACTTCCCTCCAGCAAGGTAAGATATCAAAATAACTGCTTATCCAAGTGGTCATTCAGTTTACTTTGAGTTAATGGCAAGCTCACAAAAACGCATTTGGAGTGCTGATTATGGTTTCCACTCTGGCATTTGCCTGTGCCCTATGTGTACCTAACCCACTTAATAACTGAGAGTCTTTAATTATTTGATTATAAAGCCATTTTTACTCACTTACATTGTTCAATTTAAGTGCATTGGATCATGCCATAATTTTAGTTTTGAATGAATCAGCTGGACTAAAGCTAATTAAACTAACTTCTGGGTCACAACATACACATTGCCACTGAAAATATTATTTAAAATGGCAAACAGTCTAACACGTTCTTACAGACTGCGGAAGAAATACTGTTTATCAGAAGAGATTGAAAAGATGTTGTGCTCTGGTTGCCCAAAGGAGGCTCCTCCTTTTTGTTTACAATATGGGGTCAAAAAACAACCGGCCTCACAATTCACTGCCATTCATTCTGTGAAAACTGAGTGAAAAGCTGGCATGTTACGAAAATCCATTTAGTTTTGCATCACACTGATTTTGCAGGGGTGTAATGGATTAAACAAGGCCCAGGAATGTGCAGACTTGAACCTGCTGCCTCAATCTTTCTTGTTCCCATATTGGATTCAGCAAGTTCATTTCAGAATGGAAAGTCCTTGTACTCCCAACTCCTTCCTTTCCAAGCCCCAGTCAAAGGGAACAAAGTCCCCACTGTAGATTAAAAAATACACGGTAATAAACAATTATGCCAAATTAAATCTAACTAAAATATTTTTTCCTCTAAATATGTAGAGTTAACAATAACAGCCTTTTAGAGTTACCAGGCCATTCTTGTCAAATGGAGCAAAAAAGCAAGCCAGTTCTGAGCAACACACCTACAGTCTGAAACATATAATTAATACAAATTTCAAATAAAACATTTCAGCTTCCTGATGTAATCATTTAAATTTCATTTCACGATTTCATTAAAAGCAAGGTTGAAAAATATTTAAACAAAATCTCCAAACCAAAATGTCTCATTTTGAGCAAGATGTTTAATTCATTCCAGAACAGTAAGTTTCAGTATTTCAGCTTATATATAGTACTTAAAAATAACAATAACAAAAGGAACGGATAATACAATAATGAAACAATCTGATACAATACTTCTAAAATAATTGCTAATTAGGTAGGTTTCAAAAGGACCTACTACACTTTTTCTCCTGAGCCAAAGGGAAGGATGAAGCTCTAAACGGTGATGATATTGAGCAGTGATGTATGGTGTTTATGGATACATTTGTTAAGGGTTACATAGCTGGAATCTTCATACAACTTTAAAATTGGATATGTATTCCTTTTTTCCTCTATTTTGCAGGCTTTCAGTAAAGTGAGTTTTCAGTAGTAATTAAAATAGAGCTACATCTGAAATTATATTTGGCACTGTACTTTTCTGTTTATTCGCATATTTTAGAAAAGCATTTTCTGCCTAGGAAAAAGCTGTTCTTCCAATCACAGAGATACTTTTTACCACTTCAACCACATTATTACAGAGTACACCCAAAGCCGATAATCTTCCTCTGACTTTCCCAGCTGGGAGCATCATATGCAACCATGACTCTGTTTCCATATTATCTCATAAGAAACTAGCACACATCCCAGCAGGTAATGAACATACTTCTATCCTCAGAGCAACATCCAGAAGTACGTCAAATTTCTGTAAAACTTTGATAAGCATGAAACAAATATGGCATAAATGAGAATATTGCTGTCAGAAATAGCCCCAAAATGGGGATGTCGTAATGCAAAGTATGGGAAACATCAGCAGTTCTTTCTCCCTTGAAGCACTCCAGGTTCTGGCAATACAGTGGCCCTTACAAGTTTGTTGCAAACTGTTGCTCAATCCCCCTTTATGAAAACTTAACCCCTACCCAACTTCCCTTGAGTTGGCCTGAGCTGTTGGTACTTAAAAAAGCTACAGAAATGATGTGCAGTGCATTGCACTTGGAAGAAATGCAGAAAGTAGGAAGCAGTTAAAATGGCCCTTGCTAACCTTTGATCTCTATCTTACTCTTCCTAAAATGTTAGAAATTGATTTAAAGATCAAAAGCCAGCTCTTAACCAACTCCTAACCTGTGTCTCGCTCCAAATTTTAGGCTCAAATACTTTTGAGTCCTAGAAAACTCCCTAGGGCAAGGAAAAGAAGCAGAAAAGGGTTCAGTTTTCAAGTCTGCTTGTCTGGGAGCAGTTCCTGCCCACAGAAGATATTCATCACCATCATTCTTCCTACAGATATCTCAGATGCAGCACTTTTCTCTAGCCTAACCATGAAGAAAAGGTACGATTCTGGAAAACTCCCCTTTTGTCCTTCTCGCAGTGCAGTTCCCAGAAACACAGTATTTTTACCTTGTAATCCCACAGTGTTCCCAGGTGCTGGTTTGTTCAACCCAGATTCCTTCTGATCTGACTCAAAATCATTCTGTTTGCTTCCATTTATTCCTCCCAACCAACTAAAACTATTCCTGAAGCTTAGAAACCACCTTCAAAAGCATACACATTGCAGGGACCTCACCTTGGAAACTATATGTTGATACGCCACTGCCTCTCGTACCAGCCTCATGCAAGTCCATCCCCTCATGCCCTCATTGCTGCATCAGCTTGTGAGTCCCCTTCTGCCCTGTGACAACTGTCTAGCTCCGAGCCCCTTCTCACTTATTACCTCTTCCTCTCTTTATAATTTTATAAACCCAGTATCACGTCTTTCGACCAGTGAAAAACTACAGACACAGCTATTAATACAAAATGTACAGTAAACAGAATTGCCATAGTTAAGTGGATCACAGCTAAGATAACACTGATTTACAGCATACATAGTGAGGATAAAAAAAAAACAAACAAAAACACACAGGTGATACAGCATACCTTTAAAAATTGACACTATGTACATAACCAGTGAGAAAAACTAAGCAACAGGAGGAGGCAATGGATATTAGACCTTTCCCCAAGAACAACTTCCCCCAAAGAACAACTATTTTGTCATGGCAAACACTCTTATAAGAGCTGCTGTGAGTTTTGTTCTAATTTATCATTTTAGATTGACCTCTCCTTTGTGCAGAACAGATTCACTAATATTTTTAGTGCAGTGGTAGGCAGCACTTCACTGACTTAAGAGAAGTGCTATGAATTTTTTGTCCAGTTTCAAATAGGATGTGTTTGTACACAATAAATATTTTTTCTGATATTACGAGGCATTACTAACCCAATTTGCACCTCTAATCATTATGCTTCATGCCACTGTACAGATTTTTAACTCCTACAAGACACAATACTACAGAACCTTGTTGGGTCTTTACAAATTTTATCCTAAAAGTGCACTCAAAACAGTTGTTTGGGAGTCTCAAGACATTTTCAGGCTGTCTTCTTTATTACAGTTTAATGATACTGCTAAGCTGATTCATACATTTTTAACCTCAATATTTCATTAGTGCCACTCTGTTTGCCAGTTTACAGTGTACCAGCTTCAATTAACACAGCTCTGTGCAGGTCAGTCATGCATTTTAAACTCCGCTGCTACATGCTGCCTTTGATAGCCACCTCCTGGCACCCGCTCACGTACTGCATCGCCTGGTGAGGAGCCTACAGTGTGACCAGATGAAGGGGCACGAAACAAGCTCCAAAAGCAGACTTATCCCTCGAACTATGGCAATTTTTTCAACATTTTTGTCCAGCAAGCAAGGACACAGTGGTGAAAGGGCAAGAAGTGCTTTCATAAAACAATGGCGAATAACAGCTTCCAAAGCTAGTTTTTAGGAGTACTTATTAAGAACAGAATGAAAAATCTTACTCTTTACTAGGTGACTGAATTGCCTGTAGGTTTACAGCTGGTAAATGGCACACACAGAAATTCAAAGAAAGCTTTAATAATCTGTAAAACTCTCACTGACATAAACCAGACAACCTCTGAGTTTTGTACCAGGTTGTGCTACTTCTAATTGTATTTCCTGTCCTTTGTATTGTGATATGCACCCATCTCCTTGCTCTTACTTTTAAAACAAATAAGACAAATAAGATTTATTTTTAATATTTGCTAGTCATTACTATTTGTCGTATGGTTGACCTAAAGACCTCGGTGGTGAGTCAAGGTGAAGTAAAGACAAGTGTAAAGGAGACAGATCCTTTTTCGATAGGTGTAGGTTTGCCAAAAGATATAACGGAGAGACTGACTGGATGGAGTGGTGGATGGGTGCTACAGGTGAAGGAAATGATAACACAGAAGGAAGGAATGAACACCGGGTGTAGTAGCTGCAAGTTGTGTAAGCTCTCTATGTGTCACACAACATTTTTACAGCCTGTGTCAGCTTTACAGTTCCTCCTTTTTACAGATAGTTTTGCCTTAATTAAAATGCATCTTGCTCTTGCAACTTTTAAATGCCCTTAGAGCATAACTGTTTGTGATTTCATTGAATGCTTTTCAGTGATCTTTTTACTTCTGCATTTTAATTTTTATAATATATTAAATTTAATACTATTTTTCATGCTTTAAAAAAATTAAAGTCAGTTCATATGACAGTACTGCTGTTACTTATCTAGTTCATGTTTAAATATAGGGATGGGAAAGTAATCTAACTATATTATCCAATTCCCATTGAACAGAGCAATAAAAATATGGTTTTTATTATTATTTTTCCTTTCTCTTGCTCTTTTTTTTTTTTTTTTTTAAAGGCTGCCAGTAAGTGAATCCAGACCACTGCGCTAGCCTTGTTTGACATTACTTACAGGAAGCATGATGACATTTTTGACAATGTTTTAATAAGTAACAGGGCTTTTTTCATTGCAGGAGAAAAATCCTTGAAAATAGGTGGTTCATAAAATGAACTACTGACATTTTTTGTGAAACCCAAATATGAAAATCTTTTTGTTGTAAGGAAAAAAAAAAAAGCATTCAAGAGATGATGATAATACTGAAGATATAGGTCAATTATTAATTCATAGAAAAAAGGCCAAAAATTGTGATAATTACAAGATGACTTGATCTTGGGCAGCAAGTTCCATACCTACCCTCACTCAATATATTTACCTTCATAATGCAACAGTGAAGGGAAGTGGGCAGATCAGGAAATGGTGACACAGAAGAAATTAGGCAGTAGTGGCTCTAACAAACTACACGAAAAGCTGGTTTTGCTGTGAAATTGTGAAGCCTAACCAAGAAGTTAAGGGAAGAACAAATTGCTGGGAGAGATGACCTCATCTCTGCATTGAATTCTTTCTGTGAAGTTTGGGAGAGAGGAAAAAGAAAAAAACAGACCTTAGCTCACATTACCAAAATGAACTATTTGTTCATGTAAAGAGTTCCATTACATAAGATGAGAAAACTATGTGCATGATTTTAGTTTTCAGCATTGCAAGTTCAATTTTTTACAATCAAGTCCAAATGTGTGTGGCTTATCTTCCCTCATCTGAGTAAATCCAGATTTCACTTTCTCCCATGTGCTCCTCTACAGGCTCACAGACTGAGCTTCTTCCTGTCTGAGTAGTACTTTGATCCAGTTAATCTCTCAGGCTAAATCAGAGATCCTTACTTTTCTGATAAAAGAGTAAAACAGGCACCCCTCACTAATCCTTCATCCTCTTGATGATAGATCTTCATTTTGGGTCCTCCCTCAGCTACATGATTTATATGGAAAAGAGGAAAGCTCTCCTACCATTTTTGCCTAGGATACATAAATAATGGCAAAATCAAGAACATATTTTGTTTTTAGAAGTGGCAAAGATAGTTGTAATTTTGCCCCAGTTTACAGACTGCAAGACACGTATAGAGAGCAAAGTGACTTGCTCAACATCAGGCAGCAGCCGCACAGAAGTCCAGAAGAAAAACTTTCTCCAGAGTCCTTTGGATTCTGGATTTTCACTACTTTTTCATAATCAGACAATAATATCTGCAAAAAGACCCTAGTTTATCAAACTACTTTAATAGAATAGGTCAATATTACAAAATTCTAGCAACTAAACGACAAGGATTTCAAGCACCCAGAAACTAAGCAAAAAGGCTTGAGAATAGCTGCAACAGCAGAGTAAAGCACCACCAGAGAACGCAAATGAAGTTCTCTTAGAGTGTGTTGAGGCCAGGGAATTGCTTGTGAAAGATTTCAGTGGGACAGAAAAGACAGAGAATGAAAGAAAACTTTGGTAGAATTACATTGTTATCACTACAAAATAGACATGAAAGTCCACACGCATTGTGTGAACTCTGACAATTAAAAGAGGGATTTACTTAATAATGGAAGAATGAACTCAATGCGGTGCATTCAATGAACTACATGACAAAACATGTATGTTTAGAAGTGCTCTAAGAAGCATGAGAAGCAGAGTAGACGCTCCTTATGAATTACATGATATCAATAAGTAACATGCATGCACCTATATTTAGTTTTGTCCAGAAGCATTCCTGAGAAGTAGTTGTGTCTTTACGCAAAATATAGATCAAAATATAATAAAAGGAGCTCAAAGGGTCCTCAAGAGGCAGCTAGTCCATCCCTCTGCTTTGAGTCAAGAGGAACCATAACTTCATTTTTTGGCAGAGACTTATTTCACACGTACTTAAAAAATATGCAGTGGTAGAAATGTCACCATTGACAGATCATTAGAAGTCCCAGTTGATGTCAGCGGACGAAACAATCAACTCTCATTTAAGCAAAAAAGAACGGTGTCATTAAATACCCACTGTACATGATGTAGGCAGAAACCACCTGCTCAAGTCAATGGGCTGGAAGACAAGGCTTATTTCAGGTATACTCGGAGGCTAGTTAAATGGTTCACTGGAGATAATGGATGCACTACAACTTTGGGTCTAAAGAATGTAAGTTGCCATGACACTTGGATCATATTCTTATTGATAAGATAATTGTAACTGAGCCAGAATGAAGATCCATCTCCCTCAATATCCTACTGCTATCAGACAGACACTGACTTTTAAAACCACACAAAAACTACACTCAGCTTAACGATTTTCTGAAGGGCTGCTTTTTCTAGACTTTTTTTTTTCTTTAAAGAAAAATAAATCAAAGATTGATCCTTCACACTGGCTTTCTGCCAGACTAGTTTCAACTGAGTGTTCATCAAGAAGGAAAAAGGAGCGGAATCCTATCTCATCTGCCTTTTGTGACAAAGCTTTTTCACGTAGAAACAGGCACAGACTGCAACAGTGAAACCATTGCTGCTTGCTCTTCTTTATTGGTTACTAGGCTAGATTTCCCTTTGATGTGTTCAGTTAGCAATTGTTCGGCACGTGCTTGACATCTCTGCATCCTCTGCTATAAAATTCAGGTGCAACAATGCACTCATGGGATCCTGGACTCAACAGATAAAACTGAGTAGCTCTGAGATTGGCGGCTGTAGGTGAGACAGTACTTCTTGTAGGATTATCTTCACACAACGAGGAAGGGTATATGTGATCAGCTCAAACCACTGACCAATGCTAGGAGTGGGAGGGAGTAAAAAGAATTATTAGCAAGGGTCCAGAAAATCTTCAAGGAATATGATGCATAGCAGTAAAGCAAAAATGGATGAGAAGAAACTGACAATTTTTTCAAAGACTATGTGTGAGAAACTATTGTTAAGAGACAAAAAACACATTGGCTTGTTTCATTCTTTTTTCTTCTGCATGTCCATAAACTTTTATTACTGCAGCTAAGTATGACCCATTCTCCCCAATTACATCATCCAGTGTGGGTGAGGTATCCTGTCATTATAGAAACATCGAACCACAACATCTGTGGGAACTACACTGCCTTAGCCAATGCTGGCCAAGTTCAGGGAACAAACCACAAAGAATTTCATGCCTTCTAATGGTTTTCATACAATAACCTACAGACACTCCAACAATACTGAATCATAAGAAGGAAGAACATTTTCAATGAGCCTCAGAGGAGATGCCAAAATGTGATCACAAATATCTATGTTGCTTTCAAGCATCTTCTATCGATCTTATGGGGATACTTAATGTCTGTCATTAGTGTAACAGCAAGACCTTCCACCCTTGCACAGACTTCTCCCTCTCACCTTGTGCTAAAACTAATATATCCAGTTTCTAAATGATCAACTATTTAACTCCTCTCACTATGTACTAGAAGGAAACTTAAAAAAAAAAAACAAAAAACAAACAAGAGTATCACAGTGAAGTCTTCAAATGTGCATTTTTTCCACTGAGCTATTATTATCACTTCCGTGAATGATTTCATCAAACCCCACAGAAGAGCTTAAAGGCAAAATAGGAAGACTGATTCGTAAACAAGAGCTACCAGCTACGGGCTCATTATTCTTTATGCTCCAACCCTGAATTGGCCTTTAGAAGACAAATTTCTTCTCTGCTGTGTAGTTTCTGCATCATGGCCCCATGATTAATTATCAGCTGCCACATGCAAAATCCACCATGATGGATAGTCTGCCTGCATCAGCACAACTACTAACTATAGTCACTGACAGTCCTTGTTACTGGAGCAACCAACCAGTAGGATTGAGAGGTGAATGAAAATACTTTGTACAGGGCAAAGAAACGTAATTAGAAAAAGGAAGACCTATCAAAGCAGTTAGCAGAGTCCCTTAGCTATAGGGACCAACAGATAGCTGACAGCACTGCGAATAACTCACAACAAACCATTTTGGAAATGCAGCTTCTTTTTCAGATTACAGAATGCACAGGATATTGTTATTCGTTATTGATATACCAAATAACCTTGGCAGAGTTTCACTCTGTAGTCTATAGTATCCAACACTTAGAACTTAAGTGTGTTGCTTAACTGTTTCTAAAAATTACATTACACTTTCACATTCTTGATGGTATGAGCCATGGTTATACTCATAAAAAGACTTGAAAGCTTTGAAACTTTCAGAGTGACCAAGGCTTTCTTTTTAAGAAGACAAAGAAGAATTGGATTGTGACCTACAATAAACTGTAAAACATCTGAGCATTACTTTATATTTAGGCTGAAGCATTATTAGATTATAAAACTAAATTCAGTGGTTCAGTGGAAAGACTCCTATTGATGGGGCTAGACACTACCTACTATTTCACCCTTAACTTCAGTAGTCTACAGCAAATTCAGTCACACTCAGTGGGATGCTCATAATTCCCATCCACAAAAGTTGCTTTCAAACTTGTGTCTGCCCTCTTTACTTGTCTTTAGTGGCCTCCTCAAAGAATTTGAGGAGATTGTGTTGCCTTGTGAGGCTACCTCTTCCTTTACATTGCTTCCTACGTCAAAAGAAGGTAGGAATAGGCAATAGGCATCTCAAGAAGTAAATTATTCAGTTGTTCAGAAAATGAATCTGCAAGGGATATGAATTGGAGTAACAACAATTGTTAGACACATACTCTCTCTGGCAGAGGCGTGTATGGACACCCAGCTCTACTGATCAGCTAGCCCCAGGAAACAAAGGTAGGTATATTTTTTTCTCCTAATGAATTGGCCATCCAAAACAGAACCTTTTATTGCCCTGTCATTCTGGTGTGAAATTTTAAAAAAGAAGTAACTTTTGAGCAGAGCTCCTAATTGAGGTGAAATGAGAACGGTGGGGATAGAGAAGAAAAATCCTTCTGCAGGGAAAGCTGTGTTCTTCTGTTATACATGACGATAGACCACATTAAACACAGATTGGCTGCATGCCACTGAATCACGTTGAAACTTAACTGCATGAGAGCAGCACATTAAAATGAGAGGATGTTAAGGAAACAAAATAGGATGCCTTCAGGTAGTTTTCCTGTAGCATTCAGATCAAGTTGCACTTGGTTACAAAGTAGACCTGTCATTCAGCAACTGAATTGCTTGCACAGCTGGGTCAATCAGGATTAGCAACTAAACAAGCTCCCTACATAGAACATTGTAAGCAATATCTTTAGTAGGTGTAACATGTTCTCATATTTCTTCACTAATAACTTGCAGATGCAAAAAGAAGAGATTACGCGTACAGGACCTTGTATTGGCTCCTTTAAGGAATTTAGATATGGTTTAATTAACCTGGTAAAAATAAACAAAAGAGGTTTTTTCTATTGCTGTTATTTTTGAAACTAAGGGTGTTTCAAACTAAGGTGAAGGGTTTTCCACTTTTATAAAGTACATGACAGTACTGTCTGGTAAGGGTGTGAATCAGCATGGTAAGGCATGAAGATGTCGGCAGATAGCAACTGCTCAGAACTATTCCAAATATCAAACTGCAAAAAGCATACATCTGATTCATTTTTAATCAGACAACACTGAGAAATTTTAATAAGAATCATCATCATTTGTCTGTCAATACCTACTCAATAGGCATGTCCTCAGGCAGAAAGAAAACATGTAATTACTGTAAAGACTGTAATTAAAGGTGGTGATTTTATTGCATTGTATAACTCATTATCAAAGGGATCAAGGCCTAGGACTTACAAAACACTGTAACACGACATGACAATAACCAGTGCATAGAAAACATCCCAAACTTCAGGCAAAATTTATACACGAAATCTTAGGTATATTTCTCATTTTCATATATAGTCCCTCAAATATCACAGGTTTATTAAATATTAGACAAGATTAGGCAATACGTATTCCACTATGTATGGGACTATATTCGAAAATGTAAGGAAACATGTACTCCCTAATTCCACTACAGTATTTTTATGGAACTTCTTTCTGACAGGAAGCATTGTGACTTTCACATACACATACAAAGCACATTTTAGAATAATAAGAGAGAGTGCAAATTTTAAGCCAGATGGCTGTCCTCTGACAGACACACACCAGTACTTCTGTGAAACAAGAAAACTGTGGAATAAGGTCTCTAAATATAAATCATAGTTCACCTCACAAGAAATGTTAAACCTCAGTAATTAAATATAAGCCTTTCTTTTCCAGTTTGAAATTTCCCCATGTAATTAATACATCTTCACTAAAATTTCTTTTACTTCACAGGGCTTTTACCATGGTGGAGGATGATCATACATATTTTTTCTATTCCAAGACAACAGGTTTAAGTTCAGTTTCATTGCCATCAGGCACTGGAGGACAAATTCACAGGAAATATGAAAACACCTTGGATAAGGGAGTGGATTGTACGTACTTTTTTTTAAACACATCAACTCAAGCAATCCACAACCCTGCAGATTATGAAAGAGATCGTATAAACATACTATCATAAAGATATCCTACCCATATTCTTCATTCATTTTGGAATCCTTTATAAATGTGAGACAAGGAAATATTACATCACTTATCACCATTTTCTAGTGAATACATCACAGATAATTTCTGCAAAAAGGTATATGGCTTCTAAATTTAATGAAAACAGACGTGTGAATTGTACTGTAAGCAATGATATACCTTGCAGTATAATATACTGCATTCAGCTGTTAATAATCAAGATATCCACAACTGGTATCATCATGGCCAGGATCAATTCCTTTATAGACATCATATTGTTTATGGGTAATTTCTATTAAAATACTCCTACCTTTAAGCTGTGAATAAAATCCTGGCAAGGTATAGTTTCAGGTGTTTGGCATGACATGCACTGTGTGTTCAAGATGCAACATTACCAGAAATAAGGCATACTTTGTTATATACTATTGCTAAAATACTTCCCCGATGTGTTTGGGAAAGAAAGCAATTTAGGTTTTATAAAATATGGATCCAATATTCCCTTCTTTTTAAGCTTAGACAAGTCAGAGCAACAAATTCACTAGAAATGATCAAATTACAAATGCTAAAATTATTAATGAATTATCATTACTTGAGTAACTGCTCTAATAACATATATAGCCTGATGTGGCCAGACATTTTAGAAAACAACCATTATTACGAAGGGAGATTTGTCTGTTTATGTCAAACTAAGAAGCACTGGAGATTAAGAAGAGCTGTAATTACTTGTGGTATACCCTAGTACAAAATCATTAACTACACAAAAAAACCAGAAGCACCTACACTTTTCATTCCTATATTTAACAATGTCTTGCAGAGGAAGACTATACATTTACGCTGATCATCTTTCACTTTCTATTTTTCCGTGTTTTCTTTTTAATAGTATATAAAAATATTACATAACCTTTCTGTGTCTGAGAGTTTCTCTAAAACTTAATAAATTGTTGTACAACTTAAAATAAATAAATCCGATATGTAATTTCCCATTAGAACTGTACACTAGCCAGGGGGAACTTACTAATAGTATTTCTGGGATAACAGAAAAGGCCAGAAACAACATTCAGAGATAATTATTTTGTTTATGCCGTGCCAACTTTCTGTTAAAGACTCTCAATCTCCAGTATGAATTAAAAAAAAAAAATTTCAAGCTGAAGTGTCAAGTCAGATTCCTTTCCTTATTGTTTACATGATCACACCATTGTACACAGCAGAAATGTAAAATTATCTTAGATTTAAGTATATATTCTTAGTAAAATTATTCCTTAATTCACTTGAAGTGTAATATTTAATTTTTGTGTCAATTATTGTGTATGTTGTAAATTACAGCTCCTAAATAGTCAGTTTAAACCAAGGTGAATAGCTATAATGCTCTACAGCCTTTACCTGGAGTACCCTGATTTTCTTCACAAAAAGTACATGCATGCAGCACTGACACACAAAGTTCTGAAGTAAAATTTTAAAGTAATGGCTTGGAAACCATGTCTTCACTCAGACTCGAAAGAGGAAACATGCAACCCATTAGCTGAATTTCTGTTATCTGTTATTAGAGAGAGCACCTATGCCTGCAAACCCCTGGAAACACTTCCCCGTGTAACTCTAGACAAGATCTGATTCAGGAACAAAGCGCCCTATGATGGACAGCCCAGACTAAACAAGAGCTCAACGCAGCCTGCAGTGGGCCCCAGGGGAAACAGTGCAGGAACCTGGTGGCTCTGGGGCCAGAAGAGCTGGCTGGCAGCTCTTCCAACCACATTTTTAGCTGTGCAAACTATTTTAACAACAGTGATCAAACCTCATACTTCAGCATGTAAAATGATTACCTAACGGTCAGAAACGATTCCCTTCTTAATCATACCTACTAATAAAATTTGTAGTTATGTGCTAAAGGGAAGCGTTGGAGGGCTTAGAATAGTCCTTTTGTACCATTTCAAGGCATTACTTTTTTTTTTTTTATCACAGCAGACAATGTAGATTTGCTCAGAACAGTAAAGCCTATGATCCTCTACATCTTCAGCATACCTGGGAATTATACCCTGTGGCTTCGTTAGTGTGTCCAAATTTTTGAACTTATATGTAAGAGCTGCACACTATGAAATTCCTCAATTTAGTTCAACTAATTACTGGTTTGTTATTACATAAAGTCATTTGATTAATACACTAAAATTAGAAGCACGAGATCTTTTTGAAGTTTACAGGAAATTAGTGGTGCCTCCTCCTGCCATGTGTGCTCATTTGAGATTCTCTCCGAAGCCAATCTATGGATAATAAAAAGTGAAATAAATGTGTCTCTGTAGAGATACTGGACCGTTATGACAGGGAGAATGCATGGTGATGCTGGTTAATTTTACTATATAGTTGTTTACATTAGATATTTTAAACCACGTGGAGCAATGCAACAAAGTCAATTTAGACAGCATATCTAAGAGGTTTCAATTTCTTAGAGAGCCATTATGAACAATTTGCTGCTTCTTTTTTTTCCCCGTCACCGACACTACAACCAGTCATTATAAACTCCAATTCCTATCCCTCTAATTACAGATCCTTTCTTCTCTCTTTCATTAATTCCACTGATCCACTAATCTTACTCATCTTTTTTCAAAGAAAAAGGAACAGCAGAAATCCAGAAGACAGTGGGTTCCAGATTCCTTGCTGCTGCTATTAAAAGAGAAGCATGTCAGCAAACACAAGGATAAAATAAATACTGCTATGGTAAAGTAGCTGGGAAGAAGTTTGTATTTGCTGCTGTGGATCCTGAGATTATTCTGCCAGCAAAACAATGATTTAAGATATTTGGAGTCTTCAGGCAGGAGAGAAAACAAAGTCATCTGAGAAATAATTTCCTTTTAAAAAAGGATAAGAGAAAATGCACAAACAAGGAACTTATCAATGCTACTGATTTCTTACTGTTCCATTTCATACTACTTTTCCGGAAAGGTTTGATGCAGTGAAGTCTGAAACATAAATTGTGAAATAGCATATAGGGGCTTATTTCATTATGGAGGAAGGCATGAAAAGTACGTATGGCTAAACAGATATGGAACCTTCTCAACAAACTTCTTTGAATTTTGTGGTTCTCAGCATGGATGTCAAATGGAACAAAATGAAAGGGTGGCTGCCCAAGAAAGCTTCTATGAACGCCAGTGGTGTGCACATTTAAGAGCAATTTGCCCGGTAATATTTCATCTACAGTACTGAAGGACCAAACTGAGGGAAGGCTAAGAAACAGCAGGAACAGGAAAAAGTCTAAATAAAGGATGCCATAAAAGATGCCTCTTGTTCTCTCTGCACCGTTTACAGTGATTGATTTGTGCTGCCACTCTGCCACGGTTTTTCTTGACAAAATAATAATAATAAAAAATCTTCCATCAAGAGCAACCATCTATCCTTGGAGAACCTTTTGATTAAGCCTTTTACTTCAAATCTTATGTACTGAAACCATATTTATTTGCCTTTTGTTTTCCCAGTGTCGCCTGATGGTAAGAGACAGTGTTGTCAATAAATGGAACCAATGAAGACAGTGTAGACTTTCGGATCCTGCTTTTCCAATTGTACCACATCTTTTTGTAAATGCTAACTCCAGAACTTTTTGCAACGTGAAACCCAAAATCTGAACAGAGTACTCCAATGGAGGCATTGCCAATTCTGTGAAATACAGGATGCACGTACAGGAATATCCCCTGCAAGACATTTTAACCTTTTTCTTTGGCAACAGGAAAAGCAACACCATAGCCCAAGTTCCTATTCTAAATAGCTGCTACTGACTAAGCTTCCCTATTCTTCTCCTTGCTAATTATTTCTATTTCTATAACTGTTTTACATATACACTAGCATATTCCGTTTCAAATTATAAAAAAATTGCACTTGCCTTCCTTATTAGATTCATTTACTTGTCAAAATAATTTTTCATATTAATCTTGTCCCTCCATGTGTTTGCAAGCCCTCCAAGCTTGCTGCTGTCTGCAAAAGCACAAGAAGCAGGTCTTCTGAGTGTGAAGGTACAAAATCCTTCTTTCTACAAGAGCAATAAATATTCTAAAGAGATATCTTGCACTTAAAAAAAAAATAGTAAAATAAAAAAAATTCATAAAAGTACGAACCAACAGAAATAGCTCTTCAAATATTTTATTTGGACCATGTAAATGAAATTGTCTAATATATAACTTATGATACTGCCACTTCAAACAGGTATATCAGTGCTTTCTGGGAAAGAGATGTGGTGGAGACAGAAAACTTATCAGAACTTCCCTTTCTTTTTACTAAAGATCTTAGCTCTTAAAGAATATAACTTGTCAGAAACGTGAGCACTGTAGCTATAGTAACATGGAATATACATTTTAAAATTCAATAAATCTATTATAATTTCCTAAGTGAAAGCTGAAATGTAAAAGAATCATTAGGGCAAATGAGTATGTTTGCTTCCAATTTATTTTTAAAGAGATTTTCATTCATATTTCATTAGTCTAACTTGGATGGAACTCACAAAAGCAGTTACTCCATAGTTTCCTTAAAAACAACAACAACAAAACATAAATAAATAAATGTGGGTTTTATAATTCATAAAAATCTTCCTGTAATTGCAAGATAGGAATTCAGGAACACAAAAACAGCACTTTTGCATTTAAAGCTTGTTTAAAGACTTTAAAAGTAATATATATTATTACAGACAATGTTTCCTTCTTTTTAAGACATTAGATTGACATCATTATCATATAACAATCAAAAATGTGATAAAAAAGACTTACAGTTTGCAAGAAGTAGATGATAAATGTGTGGTTAACAGGAGTGGTGGGTTTCACAATTAGGTACCATGAAGCGATATTACGGTAATGTTCTATCTGTGACTTGATCTTTACTTGCTAATAAAGTGACAAAGTATTTAACAACTAGAGGCAGCACTCTCCACTTGAGCAGTCAGGGGAGAAGATGCAACAGTAGAAACAGCAAGACCCTAAAACCAAGCTTATCTCTCTGGTGTAGCGGATTTTTTTCCTGTGGTCTCTAATTTGGAGGCTTTTAAGTGCTCTTAGATTTAGCTTATATGAATGAATGTATGAATCTATGTTCTAGAATCTAAAGTAATAAAAACTGGTCTTACACATATAAAAACATAGAAAGAAGTCTTCCATGTTAAAACAACTTAGATGGAAATTTAAATAAAAATGTGCATTCAAATGTAAATGCACAGCCATAACTGTATCCTTTTATATAGGTATAGTTACATATTATGTAATAAGCATTTATATTTCATCAGTAATTATAAAATATACATGTATACAAATTCACATTATGTATGTACATATAATTACACATGGAATCTGCAGTAAAATTGATCAGTGCTTAAACACATGTAACCACAAAAGGAGAGGTTCAAGGATTTATATTTTGGTCAGGTCAATACATACACAAAAAGACTAAATTTACTTATCACCCAGAAAATTAGAAGGTGGCATAGATTAACTCAGAGTAAGTAATATCAAACCTACCTGATCTCCTCTAATATAAGAAAACAGAAAAGTAATAGTAAAGTCAGATGTCTTGGTTTTTCAATAGTTTTAAAACCATTTCATTAACATTAATATGGATAAGTTAGGGAAATCTGCTGTAGGTGGGCTGTCCTCAAAAGAAAGCAGGGTGGATACGCACAGGTTTCAGTGCAAAAATTGTACTGTTGGATAGTCTTCGGCCACTGCTAGGAGTGGTGGATACAAAAGCATGCTTGTTTTTTCAGCTTTGCCAGTTTTTCTACTGAGAAGACCTGCTCCTTGCCGCACTAGTGCCCTCAGACCAGCACAGCTACCCCTCTA